>OMLF01048935.1:0-32271 GCA_900302615.1 Holocentrus rufus | reverse complement strand
AGATCCCTGGTCATCAACCCTCACGAGGACATGAGGACGTGGTTGAAATACGCCAGCCTCTGTGGCAAGAGTGGACGCTTGGTCAGTACATGCAATAAAATCTTCTCTTTACTCAAATGACTGGGGAAAAAAACAAAAAAAAACACAGTCATACTGGCAAATATGGATCAAATCTCTTGGGACGGTATTACATCTGGTGGAAACAGACCCAGGTTGTGTATAAATGATTTATTAGTGAGTCATAGCTGGTGTTATGGATTTGGCTGATTAAGTGTGGGTTCAGTGGTGGATTTATTCAGTTTTTGTTTGAGTTGAAATGATGGAAAACCTCTGACAGATCTGTAATACAGATGTAGGCATTGTACAAGGCCTACGTTTTACTGTTTATTGGTTGAATGACGACCGCACTTTTGCTCCATTGCCAAGAGCAAAGTTAAAAAAAAAACTGAGTAATTTAAGAGTTTTTTTGTTAAACCTTACTGATTTACTGTATATCAGTCAAGACAGATTATTTACAGTACTAATGCAAGATGAATGCATGAACTTTTTCAAATATCAACATGTCTGCCCCTTCATGCACGAGTCTAACATGCTCTTAGTTGGAACATTAGTTTGAAAATCTAACATTTTCATATAATGTGACTTATTTTACATAAAATCCCTTAAGCATCTTCTGTGCTGAGCCCCCACCTGGCAGAATTCAACATAACCTTCAGGAGGAATGACACTGGAGCTGATGGAATCATTGTTGTCAGACAGGAAAACAGAATCTAACCGTGCACTCCAGCAGTGAAATGTAACTTTATTTTAACCTCTGTTCTTTTGGCAGTGATTAAAATAGTACAGAACTCCATCACTGTTCAGTAAAGGTGTGAAATGTTCCCTCTATTATCTCAATGTTCCTGTAATTTATTGTTGGAGATTGCAGGCAGTTGACTAGTTTTTCCATCTGTGCACTCCGTGACACTCAAGCAGACAAGCCCTTGCATACACACAAAAACCCTGAATCACCTCTGTGATGTCATCGCATAAAGAGGTGTAATTGGCCCATTGCTGCCAACATCAAACATCGTGGTATAAAATCTGATTACAAGGCGTAAAGATTGGCTGAGGAATGCCCACAGTGGAAAAATGACCCCGCTGGTTTCAGATTTTCACCTCGGGTGGTCGAGCTGTTCGACTCCTTTTTTATTTGTTTGTTTTATTTCCTTCCCCCATTCACTTGTACTTACTCATGCTTTATTTATTCACTTTCACTGTTTCACAGCTCAGAGGTACCTTTTTGGGTCTTCTTGAACCATTTAACCCTTCTGACACTTAATCCTTCGCCCTCTGGCCGTTCATTTGGCCCTTCTCCCTCTGTTGCCACCTCTCCCCTCCAGGCACTGGCCCACAAGACCTTGGTGCTCCTCCTGGGCGTCGACCCGTCCAAGCAGCTGGACCACCCGCTGCCCACTGCCCACCCCCACGTCACTTACGCTTACATGAAGTACATGTGGAAGAGCGCTCGCAAGGTAAGAGCAGCAAACCTACTGTGTTGGTTTGATGGTTGTAGATTCATGGTTTTACTTGTTACCAATCAGCCTACCTTATGTGAATACAGGAGGGGACTTTGAACATTTCATTTAGGAAACTAGCAAGTCATTTTAGGTAGAGTAGCAATTAGCAAGAAATCAGATAGTCACTCCTTTCACATGGAACTTTTTAAAATAAAACGGATCAACTGTGATTAATGTGGCAGGAGACATTCTGGCGAATCTCAACAGCATGTATCAAACACTGACAGACTTGTTAAAAGGAGCCATGGTTGCAAATTGAAGCTCATTGATTGGGCATGGACAGACACTCAACCAGGTTAGTTTAAAGATGGCAGATTGATATTGACTGTGAGTGATGGCTGGGTGACAGCCTGCTCAAACTCAAGCAATTAGCTAGCCACCAGAGCAGCATGGGGGTGATCTGCTTCACTGTGCCCTTTTTGCTTACCCCCCACACACACATTCACATATAATATACACCCAAACACACACATTACCTCACCTGCATTCCTTACCAAGTGTTGTGATTGTGGCTTCCAGAGTGCAGGCCTCATTAGGGGACTTGAAGAAGTGTGAGCATGAGTGTTCCTGCTACCAGGGCCAGCTGCTCAGCTCACCAGGCTGGAATCTGAATACACACACACACACACACACAAAGCCAGAGACAACCTCCTCCCAGAAATGTTTTGGAACACCAAGGACCTTCAGCGCTGCTTGCATGACTGAAAGTCAGATGTTGTTCTTGCAAATTATTTAGATTGAGTTGCATTATTGTTGCAATCTTGTCATTCTGTCCTACTGCAGAAAAAAACAGAGTCTCGTCTTGTCTTTCCAGATCGATGCCTTCCAGCACATGCAGCACTTTGTTCAAGGGATGCAACAGCAAGCCCAGCACGCTATCGCGGCCGAGGACCAACAACACAAGCAAGAGCTCCACAAACTCATGGCCAGGTCTGTCCCTTTAACCAGCATGGTAGCAACAACTAACATATTGATTATTGTGTTGCAGTTTAAAGGACCGCACCACTCCTGTTTTAGCCCATTTACTACAGTACACGTATGCAAACCATTTACTATACCATCTTAGATGTTGAATGAAATTCACTTGGTAAAAAGAGCAAATAATGGGGAATGTTTGCTACATATGAAAACTGTACAGGTTGTTGTGAAGCAAAAGTAAGTGAGACATCCTCTGTGTACAAAATAGACATGCCCACCTTTACCAGACATGAAGTTAAGAGCAGGTTATGGGGCTGGACTGGAGAAGCTAGTGAGCAATGCAAACTGGTACATTAAGGCTCTGTGAGCAGGGAAAGTTCAAAATCCTGGCTACTTTGAGTCACACTGGAAATGTCATTGCTCCAGTGGATTATAGTAGCCCTCTGAGATGACCAAAAGTCCATGACAGCAGTGGCAAAAGCTACATTTGATTTTCCTTTCTCCAAAAACGACAGTGACAAATTCTGTGCTCTAATTATTCTGACTTTCTGTGACTGCTGGGCAGGAGCTACATCACCTTGTCCAGTATCAACACTGCCAGACACCTCAGCTTGGCACAGCTGGAACTTTGCTTTCCTGAGATCATAGAATCGTGTGCACAGTGCAGACATTTCTCCTCCCACTGGATGAGTATTTTAGTGTGCCAAAGTCCAGTTCATTAAACTGCTGCCTTCATTTGCAGGATTGCTACAAATTCCGGTACTATAGATGTTATTGGTTCACCTCTAGTATCCATTATGTTCTACCCTTAAAAACAAAGCACTTTGCAAGCCATACAAAAAGCAGCGTTAAGGTCTGATCTCATAACCAGATGCCTTGAAGAAAACCCCACTTTATCTCCTCTGATGGATGCACAGATAGCTCGGCTTCTTGGCTTTGGTTTCTTGTCTGAGCCAAAAGCTCTGGCGGGAATGGTAAGGTAATCCGCCGTTAGTCAAATTCACCGTAGCTAATGCCAGTTAGTCATTATGCGTTTAGACGGCGTTCAGTGGTATGTAATCAGAGGCAAAGTCGTGCCAATCTCCATTCTCCTACTGCAGTTGAATGGTGAAAATACAGAGCAACAAGCTGAAGCAAGGAAAAAGTAGCCTCACATATTCTCAGCCCTCATGTTGTAAACACTAGAGGTCATGTACAGAGCGTTCCACTCCTTTTCCATGAGCATGACCCAATTTGGCATGGTACCTTTAACTGGTTCATTGGCATCCCACGTTCCTTTTCAGCACTGGCCAAATTGTCTGCATGTTCTCACCCTGTCTCTCAGCAAAATCAACCCTTCTGGCAGCTTGTCCGCAACTACTTATCACCAACCAAACATGGCACCTTGCCTACAGATTACATAGCCCAGGTGCGTCTCTTTTCCAGCGTCAGTATGGGACTCAGGGTCAGCACCTGCAGCCTCACCCCTCCCATGGGTGTTGTCCCTCTCATGGAATGTACACAGTCCTGGCACAGTGTTGGCACTTCTCCAGTATCATCACCTCACTTCACCATAGAAAAGATGACACGTGGACTTGGTTTCAGAACCAAGCAACACCCTGTTTCTGTTCTCCTTGATCTTCAAATTAGTATCATACTTTATAATCAATCGGGCACTATCTTTGGCCTTAGCGTAATGTTGTCATCATTTTTTGTGGATTAGAGAGTGGAAAGTTTCATATTTCCAGAAATTGCCCTGAAAATCTACAAGGCCCCAAGGAGGTTGTTTCCAGACTCAACAGGCTCATAAAAATATTTGAACGGGGTCTCCAAAGCTTTAGAAGAGGTTGGATGGTAAGTGTCTGCCCGTGGGGAAAAGAATAAAAAAAAATACAAAAAGATTAATTTTTGTGATTAATCCTTCTCTTGGGACAGCCGGAGCGAACGATTTCACTCTATATCACTCTGGCCAAAGAACTTCAAACAAGGAAGAGGTGCAAAGTGGGGGCTGGATATTTATGCAGCAGACAAGTACAATTCCATGTACAGTAAAACATATATTACAGTCAAATGAACACACACCAGTCATGTACCTCCCTGTGTCTCGTAAATTTTATGTGGCAACAAGCAAGCATGACACAAGGGAAGAGGTTTCTTTTTTGTTTTGTTTTTATTTTGCGTCTTCCAGACAGTGACTCTGGCTGTCTGAAGAATGCACGTCGGGGAAAACACCTGTATAATCTTCGTTAGGACGGGTTTTCTCCAGACGTGCTGACACACTTTCATGAATACAGGTCGGCTGTGTGGAATGGAGCACACCTGGTCTGCTCTGAGAGACACACACACACACACACACACACACACAATCACATGGATTCCATCACCCAGAAGAATCTGGGGTAATTTCGTTGTTATGCATTTTACATGGTGGCAAAATTTCTGGTGTCATTGATAAAAAAACAGTAACCCTACCATTTCTTGTCTAAATCAACATGTTCCAAAGGCCAGCTGTCCCAGAACCAGCCACCCCCTAGCCCTTTCCACAAAATTCAACCTGTTAAGTTTTTACTGCCATCAAAAAACAGTTTGGCATAGGTCCCCCAAACCATACTGTACACTCACATGGAAAAGCATTCAGAAGAAATTACATAATCCTACAGGACAATTTATTTGAGGGGCTCTGAAAATAGTAGCCCTGACTACTGTTGAAGGCTGATAGATGGGAGAACCATATGGTGCTTGCCAGCTTTTCAGTCCACTGTGTTGTAAACCAGTCATATGTGTTGGCTGAGCCAAACATAACTAATTTGACTACTTGCCTGAAGTGTCTGTGTCTTTTAGAATGATGGATAGAGCTAAGAGCACCCTCAGGGATGCCACAGAACTCCTGGACGGGTGAAAGCGGTTAGGATAATTGAAAATCTCCGAATGTGATCCCAGAACCTTTCAGTAGATAAATGCACTGCTGCTTTAGGTAATGATGCTTATGATAAATGTCTGCATGGTATCCAAGTCTATCATTCTCTCTGTCTCTCTCTTAATGGACTGCCCTGGGGTAAACCAAATACCTCTGCCAACTCTTCTCTCTTTCAGTGATGACAGCAAAGAGCATGGTTATAAATACGTGATGATTTTTCTTGGTGACCGGTCACAACTGTTGGCTTGTTCTTTTTCTTTTGCTGACTATGGAATCATTGAATTAGACGTTTCTACAGAGATTCAACCATCAAAATTGGCCTCCGGTCTAAGTAGCTGTTTTTGCATTGAAAAGACTGTACATGGGTATATATCTCTTCTGTGCTAGAAAATGGCTGAGTGTTATTTCCATTACCAAGGGCCTAACATAATGGTTTCATCTATCAGATTCCATTTCTTATATTCATGGTCTCAATGAGGTTTTATAAATGTGGGAGGGGTGTCAACATTGGGAACCTCTTGTAGAAATGCGTCCAGGTTGCACTGCCTTCACACTCACGCTCTGTCGGCTGTCTAAATGAGTGTGTATGAATATATCTGCTTTGAGTGTGGGACTTGGCATGGCTGTGTGTGCGTGTGGCTGTCGGCTTGTCTTTACTCTCTCAGACACCGGACACTATGATTATAGATGTGGGTGCTGGCTGAAGTCCCGTCTCTGACACTGTTTGTACTTGGCAGTGGCCATGGATACTGTTCTCACTTCTGTGGGTGTTCGTCAAAGTCCTGGCCGAAGTCCTATCTCCAATGTAGCATTTCTACCTGCCATTGGACGTAGGTGCTACCTCAGCCTCTGTGGACATTAGTGCTCCCCAAAGCTCTATCTCCGACACAGAATTTCTACCTAGCAACGGACCCTGTCCTAGCCTGTTACACTGCGGTGGATACTGGTGCTGCCCAGGCTTCTGCGGACGTTGGCACTGGCCATAGTCCCATCTGTCCACCTCATCTTGTGTTTCTGTATTGACCCAACATCTTTTGTACTGTTAGCAGCCCTGTTGGGGGATTACTTTGCCCACCCAAGGTTTCTCTATTTTTTTCCCTGATAAAGTTTTCTTGAATTTTTCCTTGCATGCATTCAGGATCCAAATAAACAGAGAAAATCACAGACCACAGTTCATGTAAAGCTGTCCCGTTAAACTGGTAAGCTTTGAAATCACCATTTTTGTGTGTCAGCAGCATGGCACATGGTATGTGGGACATGATGGCCTTGTGGATGCGTCATGATGTCTGTCTGGGTGTAGACACATTCATGTGAACGCAACTCAAGAAGAAAACAAAAGAAACTTAAGACGTTTCGCCTCTCATCCAAAAGGCTTCTTCAGTTCTGAACTGAGCTCTTCTAAAACCTCTTCTAGAACATCCTCTTGAACCTCTTCTAGTTTTTCTTCTAGAACAGCCTCTTGAACCTCTTCTAGTTTCTCTTCTAGAAACATCTTCTAAAAGTACCATTACCTGGAGGAATTAGAATCTTCTTAGACAACAGAAACTTAATACTTTTAACCCAGGATCCCCTAAAGAGTAGATGATGTGATTTTGGAGAACTTAACTGCATTAAGGCATTTTAATACCTGATCTTGAAGTTACTTCCTTAATGCTTTAAGGTCCACATGTAATGTGAAGACAAGTCTGTTTACATAGCTAACTGATTAACTGTTCTCCAGATGCTGTGGTCACTTGAGGTCTGCCAGGTCTTGGTATGAATGGAAATCCCTTACTAATTAATGCATTACTTAATTACCTTACAGGCATAAATGATAATGCTTAATACATTGTGGTGGTTTTGACAGGATAAAAGGCAGTTCAGGTGCTTCTTGCTTTATTTTCTTGACATTTTTGTTCTAAGCAGTCATTCCTGTGGTGAACTGCACCTCCCAGAGATTTCTTGTGATTCAAACACTGTGGCCGCTCATTTTCCTGGTTCTCTGTTTGTATCTGAAGTTTAAGTTTCTGTGGGTGGCACTCTTTTCTTTGTTTGTTCAACAATGTTGACAGTCGCTGCTCATCTAACTACCCAGTTATTCCTTTAATCACTAATGTGTATATTGTGCCGTATTCAGTTGCTGGTCTAGAGTGGCAGAACAGACATTCATTCGCATGAAAATGTTGTGGGTTATTAACTGTGGGTAATTATTAACTGAAATGCAATTTCCCCTCGGGGATCAATAAAGTATATCTATCTATCTATCTATCTATCTATCTATCTATTTCTTCGGTAACAGGTCCACGTGCTGACTGTTGCTCGACTCAAGACATTCTGTCTCTCTTTCCTTGATGCAGATGTTTCCTGAAGCTGGGGGAATGGCAGCTCAGTCTCCAGGGCATCAACGAGAGCACCATTCCCAAAGTACTTCAGTACTACAGCCATTCCACAGAGCATGACCGCAACTGGTACAAGGTCAGTTCCCCCCTTTGAACGCCAACCCTCTCATTGTTGACCTCATACTGGCCCCAGTAAAATCCCAGGTGTGTTGGCAGGGGATTGCTCTGATGCTGTAGTGTCACCACAAAAACCTTAGACCCCATGTTATGGCCTTTGAACCCAAAATAATATAATGACTAATTTAGTTTTATTGTGTATGTGCATGGATCACGTGTATGGAAAATTCAATAACTGTTCACTAACCCACAGTAAACAATCTACATCTGTGTGTATACAATGTTCCATAAATATTAAACCATCCATGTATATTTTACTTTAGTCATATCCACAATAATAGAGTTATTTGCACCCATGCATAACTTACATTGAATACCTGTATTTTGACATATTTTTTAAACATATTTTTTACAAATGTAAATAGTTTCAGAGCAAAAATGCATGGAGGACAAACACAAATAAAACATACACATTTGTATATTGTGAAATATTGCAGGAAATAGGGTACACAAATGCAGATTGTCCTTTGTTGGGTTACAGTTATTAATTAAGTCCAGTAAAAGCTCCCATACGTGTGATCCATTCGATACATCATTATAATTGTGGTATCTCTGCTAATGCCTCAAATACACAATGAATGGAAGACCTGAGAACATCTCTGCTTCATCAAATTGAAATATATCTGTTACATCTGAATCCCAAAAATTACAGCCCCCCAGGATCTTATCTATCCCGCAGTAAACTGGAAAATCTCTTGCACTGCAAACAAACGTTGTCGTTATTTGCAGTTCCCAGCACTTGGAGATCCGAATTCACCTCATTTGTACTTTATTTTGGCAGGCCTGGCATGCCTGGGCTGTGATGAACTTTGAGGCGGTGCTGCACTACAAGCACCAGAACCAAGGCCGAGATGAGAAGAAGAAGCTGCGACACGCCAGCGGCGCCAGCGCGAACAGCGAGGCCAGCAACAGTGACAGTGAGGTTGACAGCACCGACCACAGCCCCGTGCCCTCGCCAGGCCAGAAGAAGGTCAATGAGGTGAAGGTCCCACGCACACACACCTAAAATCACTTAACTCCCAACAAACCCCCACACCCAGGCAAGAGCGGACAAAGGTCATTGAGTTTTCTGTGTCTCTCTTTCACACACAAAACAGTCAAAGAAATGCCGGGCCGACCCAGTGTCATGAGTTTAATGAGTTAAGCTGTTAATCATTCAGGCATACACACTGTCGCAGGTCTGCACACAATTACACACTTTGTTGTGGGTAAGAAAAATGCAGAGTAAAGGTTTTGTCCTAAATCATACACACCTGTCAACTGGAAATTCTAAGGATCGGGCTGTCTGTAGTCTGATTCCTTTAAGATGGTAACAATATCTGGATTTCACACTGAATAAAAAAGTCCACACACAGCTTTAATGTTCCAGAAGGATGTTCACATACACACGATCATCAGGGTAGATAGGCAGAGAAGTGCACAGTAACAGCTATCCAGTCATAGTAAGATTAGATCTGTAAAAAGGACTTTTAAAAGTGCATGTGTCTCTCTATCTGAATGTCACAATCACTAAGAAGTTCAGAGTACTAAACCTGACATGAGCTGTGGAACGTCCTGGCTTGGTCTCTGCACGCTCAAAGGAAATATCAGTTGTACATGCTACAGACTACGGCAAGAATTAGAATCAAAGTGATGATCAGGTGCTGAATTGCATTTAGTAATGCTGCTGATACAATCAAAGTTAGTCGTAGCAAAACACTACTTTTGGTATGGGACTTGAGGTTCTTCTCCAGGGTCATGACTTCACAAAATCCCAAGCTATGGGAATGTCCCTAAGTCTAGAATAACCTCAGACTCACTTGAATGAATTAAATTTCCAGGGAGCGAAGACTGATGACTGCAAAGATAAACTCAGAGGGATCAGTGGTCTTGAACGCTCCCCTCATGTGACCTTTTGAAATGTGGTTTCCAAATAAATTTCTTGCCATTTTTGATTACTCTTTCCTTTATAATGATCGTTTTTAAATTTGGACCAGGAACGTGCACACACACCTTGCCACACCTAGAACAGTACCCAGGTTAGACCCGTGTTCTTGCCATATAACTATTTCCATCTAAGTGTCTGTTATGTGACTGTCCCTCCACAGGACCTGTCTAAGACTTTACTCCTGTACACGGTGCCCGCTGTGCAGGGCTTCTTCCGCTCCATTTCCCTGTCGAGGGGCAATAACCTGCAGGACACACTCAGGTAAGGAAATTACTTTTAACGCACACTGGGCAGTACACCAACCAAACCAACAGCACCTCAACTCATAAACACCTCAAAAACCTGATGTGTGTGTGTAGGGGAGCCTCTAGTGGTTTGTTTTGGAACTGTAGGATGTTTATAATGTCAAGTCTTAAAATCACTACCTTTTTCTTCCCCTCTGCCTTTCAGGGTCTTAACTCTGTGGTTTGACTATGGTCACTGGCCTGAGGTGAATGAGGCCCTAGTGGAGGGGATCAAGACGATTCAGATTGACACCTGGCTACAGGTAAAAAACACACACACACAAATCTGAAGTGGAGGTAGTCTAGGTCAGGGAAGTTTGCTGATTTGAGTCCTTGGGCCACCTGTCAATGTGGGGGCAGGTTAAATGAGAACGCAGCATGGGTCCTTTTTTCTACAGCTACCATGAATTTGCTATTGAGCATGGCGCTTGTTCTGTAATCGCTCCACTGGAGCTGCTCAGGCTGTTGTACTGTGCAATTCGTAGGTATGTGCTATTTGGTTTCTTTTCTGTAATAATGTGAATGTGAAGGTGTACAGCACTTATTCCAAGGGTAAATAAGATGAAAAATAAGACCAATAATAGCTTAGCTGTTTCAGGGATGGCTGTTTGAAGTGGGCACAGTGAAATTGGTTCTGTGCTGAGGAAAAGTGGGCATGTATGTTGGAAGGTCAGACTATGTACTAAATCACTAAAACACATCAAAATAATATAGTAGTTTATTCTGTGGTCACTTAGGGGGAAAAGAACAAATTGGTATTTCAATACTTGCAATGAATAGTACACAATATAACTTTAAGACAAGGTGATATTCACATCATTTAATTTTAAAATCAGTTACTGGTAGCTCTAAATGGAAATAAATAACTATACATTAGTATTATTTCTGGGCTAGCTGGACACACTCCATCTGCTTAAAATATCAACTCCACTGTAAAACTAATTGTGGAAATGTGCAGAATCAATTATGACAACAACATTTCATATGGTGGCACTGTAATCACTTGTCAAATGTAAAAAATTCAAAAGGTCATAAGTCTGCAATCTGCAGTAGTCCAAGAGACATGAAGCTTTGCACTATTATTCTTGCTCTACAAATTTGCTTTATACTAGATCTCCTGCCATTCTTCATTCTCTGATATAATAGCCATCTTCAGTTTTTAGGTTTGATGCCAAAACGGATATACGGCTTCAGAAGTCAAAGTCCAAGATTTTATATACAACAACTATCTAACTTTAAAAAATACATTAAAACCTTACAATTAAACCATTCGGAAACAAACAGAAGGACATCGTTCACATTAAAATTTGCATTCATCTCATCTGGAAACAAACTTTTGAAATAAAAAATTCAGAAAGCCCCGTGGTGTTTTCTAAAATGATTTCCACCATCTGCTCTAGGTGCCACAGACACTTTCTTAATACTTGCAGAACAAAAGTTAGAAATGGGGTGGCCGGTCTCGTTAACGTGCCTAGGTTCTTTCCATCCTCTCTTTTGATGGAGCTCCTGTGTTCAGAGATTCTCTTTATGAGACGGTGCTGTCTTACCAATATAGACTAGGTAGAAGAAAACAGCCTTTGTTTATTAGCCTTATGCATAAATCACTATGATGTTAAGAGGTTTGCTCACTTATTTCATGATACTTAGTCACTATGATTGCATTAGTTGCAACTGAATGCTGTCCAGTATGTTAGGATAAACATTATGTGTCACATGGCTCCACATCCTTTTTATCCCCTAATATGGTCTGAATATGAAGCCCCAGGTAATAGTTGCCTGCTGCCTCTAGATCTTCCTTTCGTATTGAGTTGGCTGATCAGTCTGTGGGAGGCTGCAGTTTATGTTTCCTAATCATGAGCTGCTGAATTATCATTCCTCTCTCTCTCTGCTTCTGTAGGTGATCCCTCAGCTCATAGCTCGTATCGACACCCCTCGAGCCTTGGTGGGTCGCCTCATCCACCAGCTGCTAACGGACATTGGACGCTATCATCCTCAAGTAATAAACCAGCTTTTCCACAAAGCACTCGCTTCATGGATTTTTGCTTAAAGGAACACTGCAACGTTTTGGGCAAAATGCCCTTTATCCGATTTACCCAGACTGAGACAAGATGTTGGATACCATTTTGACCTCTGTACGTCCACTGGTTCAGTTATTATTGGTATCAAACATCTTGTCTCAGTCTGGGTAAGTCGGAAAAATGGTATTTTGCCCAAAACATTTCTTTAAGGTTAGGCAAAACAAAATGAGAGATTGGTCCATTACAATTACAATAACAATTTAGGACATTCCAAAGAGACCTCAACATGTTTGTGTAGCTAAACACAGTACTTCATTGGTGATTTATTGCTGGGTTTTTGTCTGTGCTCACCTCCCAAGGCTTTGATCTACCCTCTGACTGTGGCCTCCAAGTCCACCACCACCGCCCGCCACAACGCTGCCAACAAGATCCTGAAGAACATGTGTGAACACTGCAACACCCTGGTCCAGCAGGCCATCATGGTACAGAGATTTAACAGTCTTTATTTACTGTGATAGAATAAAACCACCTTCATCCTCTCCTTGGATAAAATATGTGTCCTTTCTATATTTACAGAAAATACAGTTTGCCCTCAGATGGTAAAAAAGCATCTACTTGTTGTTATGGCAACAATTACTGGATTATATTAAAAGGCTGTCTACTAGCATCAGAGTAGGTTTGAAAGCCTGGCCTTCTCCATATAATACTGGGACTACTGGTTCTTTCGTGTCCCACCCATGCATTAACCTGGTGTTTGTACTTTCTTAAACTATTCTGGTTTGAAAAGCTGTACCCTGTACCAGTTTGAGTGAGTGCTTAAAAAAAGATGTGTGTGTTGTGATAATCTTTCCATCTATTATTAGATTCGTTTTTATTTCATAACTACATCTTGAGGTAAGATAAAATGCAAATGTAATCCTTGAAGAGTAAAGTTTAGAGCGGCCTTGTTCGAGTGCAGCCTGACTTCCATGTTGTCTCCAACCAGGTGAGTGAGGAGCTCATTCGAGTGGCCATCCTGTGGCACGAGATGTGGCATGAGGGCCTGGAGGAGGCTTCACGCCTCTACTTTGGCGAGCGCAATGTCAAGGGCATGTTTGCTGTCCTGGAGCCTCTTCATGCCATGATGGAGAGGGGACCGCAGACCCTCAAAGAGACGTCCTTCAACCAGGTCTGTTCCATCTCCATTCAGTTTAGCTGTTGGTATTGCTTTCATGGTGGTTTGGTTTGTTCCTGCTGGGATGTTTGATGTTAATAAATTAGATGAAATGGAAATGACGCCTTTGGGGAAATGTGTTTTTGCAGAAGCATATAAAAAGATAGATCAATGGACAAAGAATGTAAACAATGAGGGAGCCAATGAAGAAGAAAAATGGTCTGTTCAGACATATAAGCAAGCACAAACATTGTGCTGCATGTGTTGATATCTTACCTGCTCTGAGTTGGAACAATGTTTAACGTTAGATTGACAGAGCACCTTCAATCAGTTGATTGAGTTAAACATTATGACGGGACTGAGTGTGTTTCTCTTGCATTGTGTTACAGACTTATGGAAGGGACCTGATGGAGGCTCAGGACTGGTGCAGGAAGTACATGCGGTCCGGTAATGTCAAAGATCTGACCCAGGCCTGGGATCTCTACTACCATGTCTTCAGACGCATCTCCAAACAGTTGCCACAGGTAAGGCAAATTACAGAGTTACAAACCTGACACTACAGCACTAAACCTGAAATAAAGTGACACGTTACCTCTCTAGCTATCACTACAAAAACACTTTCTTAAAACCACTGGAGCTTGCCTTAGGTAGGTGAAGCACTTTGCGATAAAATGCTTACCAGAGACATCAGGCTGTACAAGTGGTTCCCAACTCATCAGACTAATGTAAATCAAAGAAATGTGGTTGAAATAAGCCAGACAGGAAGACGTGCTTGAGGCAGCATTATCTGCTCTGCCAGCTGAAACAGCCACTCTGACTAAAGCCCTGCTGTGAAGACTTAAGTTGCCATCCCACTAGTTAAGCTATAAGTAAGCATTCCAATCTCCATTCCAATCTCTCATCACTTGTGATGGGATATATTTTGCCTTTCATGTCCGGGCCTAGGTTCTTTCATCCCATGGCAAGGAAAGCTGATCTATCTAGGTCAGGTAAAGTGGCCTAAAGAATGAGAGTCATTCAGAAGTGATGGATACGGTGATTCGACTGGAATTAGTGTCTTGAAGTTTTTGCTATTTGTGATTTAAGCTAGCCGGGGCCATCGCAGTGTTACTGCTTGCCAGTGCCAATACTAGCAAAAAATGACTGGAAAGAAATAATAAAGAAACAAGGGAGTTCTTTCATTCTTCCCTCTCCAGGTAAAGTCATTGAACTGTGTTCCAAGGCAGAATAGTGGTGAAAGATGGCAGGATACCGTGAGACTGGATGAAAGAGAGGGATGATGGAGTTCAAAGAAGAATGATAAAGGAACCCTGGGTAGAATAGCAATCACCTCCCAATATCAACATGCGTCCATGACATGTATACATGCCGTTGCCATTTTATTGGCTGTATTATTAGGAATGCTTTCTTAATACCAGGCCAATCCCACTCTTCTCACAAGCCTGAATTTTTCTTGACAAACTCTGAGCTGTCGCAAACTTTCCACTACTTGCTTGTCCATGGTAATGGCCAGTCAGTCAATGTCAGTTAGCTTGTTCAATCTATATCTTTCACCTTCAGTCTCTCTCATTAACCAGCTGCTTTCACTCACAGTATTGCTGCTTTTTAGGTTTTTTTGTTTCAGTATTGCTCTCAGGCCAGGAAGAGACAGCTGTTCCCTATATAGCAAAACCAGTGTGCCGTCCACCAGTTATAATACCACACCCAAAGTCACTTAGATCCCTTGTATCACATATTTTTATGTTCATGTCTGCAGTAACTGAATCCCTCCATACCCATCTTCCTGTTTTTGTATTGCAAACCTTGGCCATATGACTTAAGTTTACATGCAAACGGATATTCCCATAATGTGCAGGACACTCAATGATTGTGTTTAAGAGTGCGAGCATGTGATTACAATATCCTGTTTACAATAACTGACGTAAGCTCTTTTTCTGGGTCTGAGAAGCATGTATAAGGTGCCTGGGATATTACAGCATTGTCTGAGATTCTGACACAGCCAAGTGATTCTGTTGGTTTGTTTACATGACCTGCAAAAGATCAGTTCAGCGTGGTATCATAGCTAAACATTCAGCTAAAACATGGCAGTAAGCTAATTAGTAAGACTTGAGTGTGTTATTGTAACTTACTTGTCCAGTTACATCAGTGATGGTTGAACTCTGACAGGTAAAAAAAATTGTTTTTTGGTGAATAGGTAGAAAGAGGAATATTTGATGATGAGCTAAAATTAAAGGTGTATATAAGCAGCTTATCCTAGAAACGAACTGGATATGAGCCACTATCTGGAAAACCATGCACATGCCATTTTGTCAGTGCAGTTTTTCCTCCAAATAAAATCTAAAAACGAGTTGTCTACTTCTACCCCATCCGCCCCTCGTGCAGCTGACCTCCCTGGAGCTGCAGTATGTGTCTCCCAAACTGCTGATGTGCCGGGACCTGGAGCTGGCCGTACCAGGCACTTACGACCCCAACCAGCCCATCATCCGCATCCAGTCCATCGCCCCCTCCCTGCAGGTCATCACCTCCAAGCAGCGCCCACGCAAACTCACCATCATGGGTAAGATGAGCAGAAAGTGCACCAAGCTTGGGCTTGTAAACACATTAGAGTAGGAGAAGTGATTAAAGAGGAGTTATAGCGTTGCCCTCATTTTTTCAGGAGTGCTGAGAAAAAGTGATATGAACAGAATCTTAATATAATAGGATAAAGGAAAAATAAATTATAGGAAATAAAAATAAAAAAGTCTCTTACAAAAAGCCCGTAAGCCCATTGTTTATTGAGGGTTAATACATCTGTCATGGCAAACTATGTGCATAAAACACGAGAGCAACATGAGACCACAACCAAATGGCTTCCAACCACCACAGTCACAAAAAGAAAAGGGGAATCATTCACTCTTACTGTGAGGTGTTTTTCATTTTTTGTCTCCAGAGCAATTTATTACACCTTTGTCACATCATTTAAGGTTTCATAAGGATTCCTCTTATCACCATTCACTGTCACTGATCTGAATATGAGGAGTAAGTAATGCTGACAATATATCAGTCCAGGGCTGGTGATATGAACAAAATGAAATATCACAATATACCTTATTAACAATATTTAGACAATATTGTAGGGATGACTGTTTGTGTTTTGTAAGATATTTACTCACAGGAGATTTTGCATTAGTAATGTGGATATGATGGCCAAGAAGTTAGAGACAAATAGCAGAACAGATGAAAATTGCATCACTTTACTACATTACAGCCTTTAAAGGAATACTCCAACGTTTTGGGCAAAACGCCCTTTTTCTGACTTATCCAGAGTGAGACAAGATGTTGGTTATCATTTTCACCTCTGTACATCCACTGGTTCAGTTCCCATGGTTAGCATGTCGTGTTAGCTTAGCATAAAGACTTGAAGTCTACAGGAGTTATTAGCCTAGCTCCGTCAAAGTGAAAAAATAAACCTTACAGCAACTCCAAAGATGTCTCATGTAGACAATGTATCGTGTATTTGAAATACACGTCAAAGAATTTTTTCCATCAGTCATGATGGTCAAAGGGCGGTTTCACACACATTCACTCATGATGACATTTATATTTATATTTACTCCACCTCTATGGAGGCACAACAAAGTGAATCGACCCTGGCCCAGAGCCAAGCCATCAGCTGCTCTGAACACAAATGCTTCACCTTAACACCAGACCTTTACATGGGACAATAAGATGCTTTCCCCTGATATACCCCATCAGCGGTGCACAGCATACTTAGTAAAAGGCAACGGCAAATAAATCAATTGACCTCTGCAGTGAGACCGAGAAAGACCCGTCACCCACCACAGATGGTTTAGATCAATAGTCTCTCCTCTCCTAGCGAAAGACAGCACATGGCCTTCTGGGATTATCATCAGCAGCAGTATCCTCTCACTTCATCTGTTCCTTTTCTCACCCCGTCTGCCTTTCCGTCAGGCATGCCAGAGGGGCTGAGCAGGGACTATATAGATCATTGTCTTCCTGGTTCCACCGGGGGTATCAGTTCACTCCATTAAAGCTAGTATGACAATTACAGTGGTGGCGGAATCACTGTAATGTGGTCTATTGAGAATACAGAGGGTATTGTAGGATTTTGGTACAGTTACATAACTGAAGTCATCTGACTGCAGATAAATGAAATAGATTTTCCTTTCTGTCATGGTGAAAACTCGTTTCTGCTTGGTGGGACTGTATTGATACCTAACCACAGCTCAGCTGGTTGAATCCACTTATGTTGACTCTCGACATGAACTGATCAGGAAAAATTTCACAGCCGTCATCATAAACGTTCATTGCAGCAGATAATTTTAAATTTTCTATGAACTCCATCATTGTGGTGTTTGTGGGCTTCTGCTTTGGCCCCAGAACTCCTGTCTAAGTTGTTGCCAGTTCAGCCCAGGGTTATTCAGCTTAGCAAAGTTTTGATCAGCTCAGCTGAAGCCAGATCTTCTCAGTAGAGTTCACATTGCCTCAGTTCAGTTTAGTTCAATCTAGTGTGTCTCAGTGCGGCTCAGCCCAGTTCACCTCAGTTCAACTCAGTTCAACTTAGTTCTCCTCAGCCTCCTCCTGCTCAGCTCATTTCAGTCCAGTCCAGATCATTTCAGCTCAATGAAGTCCAGGTAATGATGAACTTGTGAACAATTTGGATTTGTTCACATAAATAACAATTTGTTTCAGTTGTTGCACTGAATAAATACTACCTTTTTAAAAGTCTTGATTTTTACTGTTTACAATTCAATCATCACATTCAGATCTCAGTGCAGTGACATGGAGATGAAGCTCCCACCCCTTCATTTGATTGACAGCCTAAGTTGCAGGCGTCTCAAGAAACCATACCAGCTGCTTCACCCATCAACACATCATGTACTTGAATTCCCAGCACAATATAGGATTGTAACAGAGGTGACTAATTAGCACGATAACTTCAGTCAGGTTAAAAGAATGCTACCTGCACATCGGTGCAAAATGCCCTCTCTAAATTTACTTTTCTCCAACAATCAAAAGTTTCTCTGTTTCCATCAGGTTAGCTCTGTTCACTCCCTGGGACAGAAATGTAATGTTGTGTTGTGCGGCTCCCTCTGCAGGCAGTAATGGCCATGAGTTCATGTTCCTGCTGAAGGGCCACGAGGACCTGAGACAAGATGAGAGGGTGATGCAGCTGTTTGGCCTGGTCAACACGCTGCTGGCCAATGACCCCGCGTCCTTGCGCAAGAACCTTAGGTACACTCACAAATACACACACACACACACACACACATTACAGCTGAGCTACACAAAAAAAGTCACACAGGAGAATACCATGCAGTACACACACTTACAGGCACAGTTTCCGTAACACTGAAGTGTGTATGTTTGTGTCTCTGTGCTGCGCTCTCCAGCATCCAGCGCTACGCGGTGATCCCCCTGTCCACCAACTCAGGCCTGATTGGCTGGGTGCCCCACTGTGACACCCTGCACGCCCTCATCAGAGACTACAGGGAGAAGAAGAAGATCTTGCTCAACATTGAACATCGCATCATGCTCAGGGTCAGGATCACCCCAATCACTAACATGCCTTAGATTCTTACTTCCAATCTTTCTGTAACCAAAATAGAGATGTTAGGTGAGTGTGAGTGTGCCTTTTCCAGCTTGCATAAGTTTTTCGCTCACGTTGTTGGAGTCTCTGTTTGGTTCAATAAGTTCAATTAGCTGTAATAAGGTGTTTGAAAAGATCACACTACCAGAATTGATTCCAATCAAGCTATCTGCCAACTGGCAGCCCATGTGTAAATGAGCCTGCATGCCTGCAAATTACCTGTTGTTAGTACCAAAATGCCAACAGCACTGCCACAGTTGTGACTATTTTAGTTGTGTTTTACTTATGGGTTCACACTGAGCAGCAAAAATAGGAAGACACTGAATAGATCCATCAATCAATCAGCTGAAAATTTAGGAAGATAAGGGGAAATGAAGATACAATGTTTGAGAGCATGCAGCAGGTCATGAAGACGTCTTAAAATGTATTTAACTAGTTTATCTAAATTCAAGTTTTAAATGTGAGGAAGTTAGGTCCTCGCTCACTCACTTCACACACTCACTTTAGAAGTCATAAAATTGTTGCTGTTGCCCTGTACTCTTTTTGCCAGCGAGAAATTAGCTCAGTCATGCAGACCTAATGGTGTTATTGGCTCCGGACAGAACACCTCTGTCAGAGCTCAGCACTGCGGTGGTCGCTGCTCGTAGTCATAGACATCAGATGCTGCTGAGGTTGGGCGCTTGAGCTCGTGTCTTTTTACTGCTACTCTATGTCAGACCAAAAGGTCTCAAGGACCAAAAAAGCTCTTGGGTACCTGCACTCTCATAGATCTAAAGTTATTTTCGTTCTCACGTTGGTTTCAGTTGCAACATTTTCCCATACTTCATTGTAACTGACAAATCTTGAATTCAGCTTGATGAAACCTGGCCCATTGTGTGTGTTTGCTTGTGCTTTTGTAAAGTGATGTGCTTTTCCTTTGTATTTGATCCCAGATGGCCCCAGACTATGACCACCTGACGCTGATGGAGAAGGTGGAGGTCTTTGAGCACGCCGTCAACAACACAGCCGGGGATGACCTGGCCAAGCTGCTGTGGCTCAAGAGCCCCAGCTCTGAGGTAAAACCCCCTCCTCCTGTACTGTTGGCTGGTCGGTTGTATTCACTTCATCTTTGTCTTGCACAAGGCCAGTGCAATTCAGAAAGGAATTATATAACTTTTTATACAAAGCGCCATTTTCAGCTCAGATGAGTTCATTCATATTTGTCCAAGTGCTGACACGTCCAACTTGATGGAAAACCAAGCTGGAAATTTTTACATGTGATTTGTTTCCAGACGCAACAAGCATCTGGAAAGATAAACTGAGCAACCATGCCGGTGATTCCTGTGCTTGAAAATCATTTTCTTATACTTTGTACATGAGATGAACCAGAACAGGGTGCTTAATTCAGACGCTCTTTCTTCACCAGGTGTGGTTTGACAGGAGGACCAATTACACTCGCTCCTTGGCTGTGATGTCAATGGTGGGCTACATTCTTGGACTGGGCGATAGGTGAGTTTCTCTGCCAGAGGGTTTCTCAAGTCCCATGGTGTATGATTTACCCCAGATTGTTAATTTAAAAAAAAAAAATAAAAAAGGTTAATGGGGAGATTTCCATTTGTCCTTAGGCATCCATCCAACTTAATGTTGGACCGGCTGAGCGGCAAGATCCTTCACATTGACTTTGGGGACTGTTTTGAGGTGAGATGAGGTTGCTTTTCAATAGATCATCGTCGATTGTGGTCTACGGATATCTGAGATTTCACTTTATTGCGACTTTCAACAGGTGGCCATGACCAGAGAGAAATTCCCTGAAAAGATCCCGTTCCGACTGACGAGGATGCTGACAAACGCCATGGAGGTAGGCGGGCCAGGGCAGCTGTGCAGCATGTGATCCACACCAGAAAGGGAGAAAATGTGTGGGCTGGTTCAGAGCAGCTGGAAGTGTGCTCGCTTCAGCTTGAAAGGTTGAAAAGTTAACTCGGTGGGAACAGAGGAACTCTCTCTAATGAGTTCAACTTTTTCCAAGAGTTAGCCGAGTGGTGAAGACCCCTGCCTCGGGAGCCACATGTTTTCCTCCGCTGGCCTTTAATCGAATTCTGCCAGAGCTGCTTCTGCTGTGTCTTCCCATATTCTGTCTACTTCTCAACTTTCCTAACACTGAAGCACTTTGGGTGATTGTTTATCTTTTCAAAGTGTTTTGCTCCGTTTATTTTAGTTGAGGAAAAATGTTATCCTGTATATTTCAGTGAAAATCATACGGAAATTTTTGGCGTCAACAGCAAATGCTTGGACTGGCTGGTGTTGGAGCCTGGACGGCAAATCCTGTTCTGTGCCGATTGTCATTTATACACCCCCAAAAAGTCGCAAGCATTCTTTTGTAGCTGGCCCAAAAAAAATTAAAGATTCACCAACACAGTGTGGGTGCAGTTTTCAGTTTCAAATTTGTGTGGAAAAAATCCTTTTTTTTTCATCCACCAGACACAGAGGTTTGTTCAACATAAAATTATTTTCATACCCTGACAGACTTTCAAAAAGTTGAATACATGTCCGCTGGAAGATTTTTAAGCTGGAACAGTCTCTAGGTGAAGTTTGTTGGAGAAGCTAAGTTTTGAAAAGAAATTTAATCAAGTCACAATGGGGAAAACTTGAGCAAGTCCAAATGACCCTTACCGTTGTGTTACCATAGGCTGACAAAAGAGGAAATTGCATCTTTCACAGTTATCCTTGTGTGTCTGTGATTGTTTGGTAGGTGACAGGTCTAGATGGTAATTACCGAATCACATGCCATACGGTGATGGAGGTGCTGAGGGAGCACCGGGACAGCGTCATGGCCGTGCTGGAGGCCTTCGTCTACGACCCGCTGCTCAACTGGAGGCTCATGGACAGTAAGAAACCATCATCTGTTCATACTCAGCACATTGCAGCTTCAACTTGAAGTTTTATGAATGAGCACAGAGTCAGTTAGGTTTAGATAACTAAAACTTTTGATTAAGGTTTGGGTTAAAGGAATACCCTGCTTTGAGCTTACCCAGACTGAGACAAGATGTTCGATACCATTTTCACCTCTGTACGTCCACTGGTTCAGTTCCGATGGCATTGGATAGCATTTTGTGTTAGCTTAGCATAAAGACTTGAAGTCTACAAGAGTCAGTAGCCCTGCTCCGTCAAAGTGAAAAAATAAACCTTACAGCAACTCCAAAGTTGTCTCATGTAGACAGTGTATCGTGTGCATTTGAAATACATGTTTTGGAAATTTATTTAAAAAATGAGAGTTATTTTATTAGAAGTTAGATGGTATGAACTATACCTGCTGAACACGTGTTCACCAGTTTTAGTTCCCACCATCTAACTTTTCCTAAAACGACTCTTGTCAAAAAAACAAAAACAAACCAAAATCCAAGACGTGTATTTCAAATGCTTATGTACTTGCTGTAAGGTTTATTTTTCCACTGTGACGGAGCTAGGCTAATGACTCCTGTAGAATTCAAGTCTTTATGCTAAGCTAACACAAATTGCTACCCATAGGAAGTATCAAACATCTTGTCTCAGTCTAGGTTAGTCAGTAAAAGGGTATTTTGCTCAAAACATTGGGGTATTCCTTTAAGATTTTGGTTATGGTTAATTTAAAAAAAAGAAAAAAAAAAAAAAGGTGTTAGACCCAAATGAAAACTTAAGTCCAAATAGAAAGCAAACGGGAAGCAAACCTGGACTATCAGAATTAATGGCAAACGTACCCGTTCATCTCCCTAATCACTACACCTTTACCTTCTACCACATTATTTAATGTCTGACCACTGCCTGTCTCTTCCATCTAATCTTGTCATAATGGGGAACCATTTTTCTTTCAATTTATGTGCATTAAGCAAGTTAATTACATTTTGCTACATCGCGCTCATTTTGAGAAATTTCATTAAGACCAAGCTGAAATTCTGGAGATTAAGAGTGTTGCCCCAGAGGTAAGCTGGTGATCCAGTTGGCTCGTGTTCGGTGGGAGACAGTCGCCTACAGCTGAGAGAAGTGGGCTTGTCACCAAAAGGTCACTAGTGAGAAAAATTCAGGTGGGGGAGAGTGACTGAAAATCACTCTCCCCTCCTGCAGCAGCTACCATCCAGATCCCCTTGAGCAATTCATTTAACCCCCAGCTTCTCCCAGTGGAGCTGCTCAGTGGCCATCAGCAGAAGAAGTTATTAATGTGAAGCGGGGCATTGTTGAAAAAGAGCGTGCATGCTCAGTGGACTTTCCCTCTTTAAATAAAGGTTAAAGCCTGCCTGACTCTTCTACATTTCAAATAAAGGTCACAACGATGCTGCTGTTTCTTGTGTTGTGTGAGAAATAGAATACTAAATACTTTATTAAAGAAGAAGAGCAGGCAGCTCCCAATTTATCAGCCTCATACTGGAACAGTTAGTCTTTGTGTGAATGTCAGAGACCAAGGAAAGATTTTAATTTGTCATTAATCAGCTTATCTAACAAACAAATTTAAACATGTCCTCACACATTTTACCTGTATCTTCCCACAGCAAATACCAAAGGCAACAAGCGCTCCCGCACCAGAACAGACTCGTACACTGCTGGACAGTCAGTGGGTTAGTCTGCACACCACAGCCATTATGCATCTATTACATCGAATTAATAATGGAGGACTTTGTCTTGACGTGTAGTTTCTGTATCCTGTCCTCTGCAGAGGCTCTTGAAGGAATCGACCTCGGCGAGAGCACGCACAAGAAACCCGGAACCACGGTGCCTGAATCCATCCACTCCTTCAGTGAGTTTCCCAGCTTTCACTGTCATTTCATGGATAATTCGCTTACATATCAGTTTGTTATCGCTTATTATTTGTCTCTGCAACGCCGCAGTAATACACAGCTCTCTTGCTGTCATAAATGATTGCCGCAATTGCTGCTGTTGTTGTAAGCCAGCACTTAAGTCCACTTCCTTCAACTGTGAGGGATCTTGGCAGCACACTTGAATTTGCTGTTTCCTACTTTGCTGATAGCCTTTTCATGACTGGGGATATACTCACTGACTGTGTGTGTGTGTGTGTGTGTGTGTGTGTGTTTCTAGTCGGAGATGGCTTGGTGCAACCAGAGGCACTCAACAAGAAAGCTATCCAGATTATCAACAGGGTGCGGGACAAACTCACAGGTCAGCTTTTCAGCACTCTCCAAACACAAACACTGCCTGGCTATATAATAGCAACTCAGACATATTGTGGCTTTTTCAATTCACTGTTTCTTCACCAACCAGCTATAATGTAGGGAACAAGTTTCTGTCTCAGATACCTTTAACATGTCTTGATAGCATGACTAAAATTTATCAGGTCAAACCTAAAAAACAGATGGATAAAAGGCATCTACATATGATTACAGCAGGGAAAGTCAGGAGTTTTAACAAATTCCTGGAATAAGTCATGAAATATCATGGAATTTTGTAAGCTTTAATTAAAAAAAAAAAAAAAACAGAGAAAGACAAACAATGACTAGTTGTTCTCAAATATGTTCACTTTCCCCTCAAACAGAATGATGAAATTTAATAAGACATCTGAAGTGCTTTTAAGATTTTGGTAAAGAAAAAAAAAGTCATGTTTATGGGGGTCATGGAATTCCAGTGTTTTTGTCATGGACAGTCATGGAAAAAGTCAGGGGATTTTACATTTGACACAGTGTGGGGACCCTGAAAAAAGTGCCTGATATTCTTGCAGAAGAGGTGTAAAAAACAGTCAAATGTTTCGGTCACATCTTTTTCCAGTCACAATATTATAGGCAAACCCACTCTGTTTTTTTTCCCATCAGTCACTTCATCACAATACGAATGAAATATCTCTCCATATCCTCTTCAGACACCTTAAAAATGCCTTGGCAGTACTGTTAAAATCCCTTCTTGAAGTCAGTGGGCACCATTAGCTTAACAGAGCTCATTGGTTTGAATGATGCACGCTAGCAGTGCTACCATGCTGTGTCTCAGTTACTCTTAAGTGTCAGTGCAGGAATTCCCCCCTCTGGCTTTTTAAGTACCTGGTGGAGAAAATTGCTAGAATCCAATTACCTAAAATTGAAAATGTCAAGTCATTCCGGTAGTTTTGATGGGAGTATGTTCTCTGCAGGCCGGGACTTTTCTCATGACGAGACGCTGGACGTGCCGACACAAGTGGAGCTCCTCATCAAGCAGGCCACCTCACATGAAAACCTGTGCCAGTGCTACATTGGATGGTCAGTACCATTACCTGAACCGTGCAGCGACCTGCAGGCTGTTTTTGCATCATCTGCTACTTTTCTGTTTTGGTCCAAGTGGAGAGCAAGCATCTGTAAATTCACTGTGTAAAACAGCAGCAAGCAGCTTCAAATTGGTGAAAGTTATATAAATGACAGTCTGTTTAGAAAAATAAAAGCATTAACTGATGCTTGTTTGAGTTGCTTTTGGATTATATTGGTGGCTGTCTGCCTCATGGTGATCGCTACATTTTCATTTACCACTACATCATTTCTTTAGACCTTAGAAAAGATTGAGTAAAGTAGGACGAGGTAACAAAAGTTTGCTAGACTTGACTAGAGATGAATAAGCTCCTCTTTCCCTCTCTGCAGGTGTCCGTTTTGGTGAAGGACCTCCTTTGGCAGCCGAGGTGACTCTCGACAGTCAGTCTCTCTCACTGACAAACCATGAAAAGTCAAATAGGTATGAAAAAGCTCTGAAAAGGTACTTAAAAGTCAAAAGGCAGAGCCTGGGAGAAGCTTCTCGACATTAGTTAAAGGATTTTTGGTTCCACGTGGGCTTTTTTTAAGTTTATGAGGGAGTACCTGAAGAGCTCTTGTTTTTACCTGGTTTTCCTAATTTAACACAAATTCACTGCCTCAAAGAGGAGCAGGTTATCTTGCTTTTTACGCAGCTGTCATTTGCTAAATGCTTTCTACAGCGGCCATATTGTAACAACATTATTTCTTACTTCGCACACTGTATGCTTCTTGGAAACCCACCAGTCAGTTGTATTATTGTGTATTAATGTGACAAATTTGAATAACATATTGTATGCCTTTTTGCTAACTTAAACATTCTTTGAAGGTTACTCGTGATTGAATATAATAAATAAGGAGACTTTGATTTCAGATGGTCATGATGTACTGTATGGGCATTTGTGTGCCATTAAATCCTGTAAAGATACCAAGACTGCCTCGTTTTCTTTGACCTCACAGGTTGTTCATTTGAACTTTTTTTCCATTGCGTCAGACAGGACTCCCATTGACAGGCAGCAAAGCATCTTTCCCTTTTGTTTTTCTGCTGGTGCCCACAGAGGGCACTATGACTCCTAATAAGATTCTCCTCTTCTGTTATTCCCAGCAAATACTTTGGGAGAGGATGCAGTCATCAGGCCAGAGATGATAAGATCAGACTGGATCCTCTTCCAAAAGAAACACTAAGGATATTGAACATGCACTCTTGAAATGAGATCAAATTGCTCATTCTAACATCAACTAAAATCTATATTTATCCTCATTTGTAAAACCGCAAGGAAACGCGATCATTTACAGCAAACGCAGTCATTGGCAGAAATGAAACCAAATCAAATGAAGCAAATTGCAGAGGCAGTGGTGGAGAGAATTATAAATTTTGTTTTCCCCAGCTGTAATCTGGTCAATGCAAGGTAGCTCCTGCCTCACTCCAGCTCATTGTTATTCCCCCTCTTATTTCTCCCTTTATTTGTTCCCTGCATTCTCCTCTGAAGGTTAATTACTTATAGATAGTTAAGGATTACGGAGCAACAAAAAGCACCCAATTGATCTCTTCCCTGGCGTGCCCACCTCTGCAATGTCACACTCTTTACACATTGGGACAGAGCCCCGGCGATTATCTGTTCACATCAATCGATTCCTCTTTTTTCTTTTTTTCCCCCCCGCTTCGTTGTTCTCGCTTGCTTTCCCTCACCTCCTCCCTGTCACTCTTCCTTTATTTCCCCCTCCCTCCTCCAAAATGCTCATTATTGAAAATGACTTTTCATAGTCTAGGCCACCATTTTCGTTGTTGTTTCTCACCCGTCTAATTTGTTTGTATTTTTCCAGCTTCTCAAGTCAGTTGAGGGGCAGGCGAGTCAATAGCTCAAGTTAAATAGGTTCCATCGATTGGGAGAGGGATTTAGCTGTTTACCGACTGTGGAGATGGGTCCGGGGGCCACAGAGAAAGGGGGGAAGCTGAATGCGTGGAGCAAGCCAGTGGTGACGAATGATACTCATTGGGAGACAGTGTCCCTAAATGATGGAAGGTGAAGGGCTCGGCGGTGGAGGCCGGGGAACGCGGCAGGCCACGCTCCATCAGACCTTAAGGCTGTCATCCGAGGCCAGCCAGGCCAAGCACCTTGAGCCAAGACATGAGGACTGATGGGGTACAGCGTCCCGTTCAGGAGTACAGGCTCCCCCTCTGGGACTGTTTCTCCAGCCTGTTATCTTGTCTTCCATCCTTAAGCACGTAGTCTTTCACCAGAGCTACCCCACTGGATGTCATTCCACTTCCCGCCGCCGTCTTTAGCTTTTCATCATCTCTAGAGACTTCATAAGTGCTTGATGCAATGCTCACGATGTCTGGAGTCTAGTCACACAACCTAATGCACATGTTTGCCCTGTGGACAAGATTTTAGTTTTCCAGCCAAAGTTCTTATTTTTTCTCTCTTTGCTTCAAAATTCAAGATGAGTATTCAAACATTTCTAAGTCTTTCTTACTTCGCTTCCAACTTGAGATTTTACATCCTTGATGACCTGCATTGTTCTCCGATCTGTTTGTCTTTACAGTCAGTTTGATGTGCTCCCAAAGAGAAAGGTAGCCCGTGCCAGACAAGAGGAATTCAGCTTGTGAATCCGCCTTGAGCGCCTTCAATTTTTCACATCTTGTCCCTCTTGAAACATTTGGCGTGCACGTGGCAAGTTTCACATTGTGGAGAACACTTGTACAGTTTGTCTTACTGCGGGACTCAAGCTCTGTCAGACTCTGATAATGGCTCCAGCATGACTGCAGTGCGTCTGCACAGTGCTAGCTGGAGACACTCTCCTGACTGAGGCTGTCCAAACCAGCGCAGCGCTCTCCTCCGCCTCCCTCCGGTTTGGAAAACAACACTTCGACTCACCGCCTATAGGTTCATATTGTTGCATCCCCCCTCTGTCCAACTCTTGTTTCTCTGGCATGGCTAACAGCTGCGAGAGAGAGAAGGAGAGAGAGAGAGAGAGAGAGGGGGAAAGACAGAGGTGATATTGACTGCCAGCCAGAGGAGTTCGATAGCAGGCTCTGGAGTGTTTAAAGCAGCGCCCTGCAGCCAGGGCTCAGGCTGTCTTTGTGCACTGTGGTGTAAAGCAAGTATCGATGAACTTGACAGCAGTTTAGCCCGCCTGAGATCCGCTACTCTCTGAGGACAATTCAAACACGTACTCCTGCCAGCTCAGGCCTTGTTTACCCTGCCTGCTAATGTACCCTGGAGCAGGGATGTCAGAAATATATTTATGGTCAGTGGTGTAAGTGCAGGTACAGTGGACTGATTTTAGTTTCCTTTGTCCATCTGCATGTTAAATGTTAGCAGCAAATATTGGAACAATTTCAGTCATGGAAACCAGAAAAGTCATGGAATTTTAAAATCTAATTTTCCAGGCCTGGAAAGGCTATGAAATAAAGTAAAATCATCAAAGGTTTTGGTCTTGGAAGTCCTGAATTTTTTTTTGTTGTCTGTATTGAAATTAATTACAGTTATCTTCCTCGGATAATCTTCTGCATTAACATTTTGATGTGCAAGGCAGACTTTCTGTCTGTTTCATAACATAGCAGGATGCCTGACTACGTTATGCTCCTTCAATTTCACTTCTGTTCAGGTACTTAAAGGTTGTGAATGGTCATGGACATTTTTTATGAGTCCCTGAAAAGTCATGGAAAATTTTTGAAATCTTGTCTGAAAATATGTATTTGATTAAATCACATGCAGTTAGTGTGTTAAGACATCAGTGCGTCATCAGTATCTTCCCTCAAGACCCATCTTCCTGGGCAGAGTTGCTAAGGGAGCAGACAGAGCTGCAGGGGGGCATGAGGAGCTGGAGGGGAAGGTTAAGTGGAACAAATCTTAGAAACCAAGAACATAAAAAAAAATACAAACAAAAAAAATATAAAAATCTGTTGTTTTCACCCACGGTCAGATAAAACACCACTGGCTAGCGGGTGTCAAGGTAAACACAAGCACAACGGGCAAAACGGCGGCCAGATTAAATAAAATGACTCCATTTGAACTAGCTGCACTCAGCAGCTCTCTCTGCGTGCTTGCAGCACCAAACGACAGCGAGAGGTTACTGTTTGAAAAATTTGAACCTCAGTACCCCCGAAGTCCTGCCAGGTAACATCAGCAAACTGCACACTCATGTTTACCAGCCTGGAGCGCTATACCTAAGGATACCCAGGAGAGGAATGAGAGGAAAGAACTCATGTTGGTAAGTCCAACTTTCTCCACATGTAGAGTCCAGAAGATTTTTTGGAAAGAGTGACTCTGCGGCATATTAATTAGGAAGGGACACTGTGATTTAGCCTGCTAACATCTCTTTACATAAAATGGTTTGCTTAGTGAAAGATTTAAGTTCCATTCCTGTGGTTTTCTTACCTAGGAAGTAACATTTATTGCAGCTACAATAAATGTTATTTCCTACAGGGTAAAGGTTGAGAACCGCTGCTTTTAGATATGGCAGCAAGCCCTAAATGCATCTTCTTACGTCTGTGCATTCAGCTATATCTCTTGCATACCACTGACTCACTGTGCAGGACCTGACCTAGTGTGCCAGGCAACATTTCCCCTCCCACCAGCATGTCTTATTACGGCTTACATGACCCTTAAAGTTCTAAGGCATGGTGCTGGGGAAGGTAAAGGTTTCCATTAGCCCTGAGCCTGGACACTGAGTCATCCACGTACTCTAACCTGTACTGAAGTGCTGTAGGGCAGAGGTACAAACAAGAGGCTGTGTCTTTGCTTGACAGTTTTTTTCAAAGAACAACGCTGCAAGGCTGATAATATTATTCCAAACCTGAGTGTCTGACCGAAAGTGACCTTATATTTCTTTCAGCAGAGCTGCTCGGCGGCCAGGAGTGCAATAGAGGCGGCAGTCTTTGGTTGTGTCTGACAGCTCCCAGGTGTGAGTAGAGGAATGTGCCCAAAGAGGGTGCATGTTCAGCAAAACCTTCCGGATAAATAAAGATTGTTAAAACATTTTGTTCATCAGTATGTACTATATATATGTTTGTTAGTGTGGCCACAACAGCTGACAGTATTCTGTTTGAGATTTCTACTGCAGATCTGCTTTACTGGATTGTGGAGAGAGACTCATTCTTTAATTGATAATTTAGTAACGTGCCATCTTAACAGTAAAGAGACAGTAGCTAATAGCACTTACTGTTGTCTCATACACCTTTGAAAGAAAGCATTATGACAGTATTTAAAGGAATACTCCAATGTTTTGGGCAAAATACCCTTTTTCCGACTTGCCCAGACCGAGACAAGATGTTCATTACATTTTCACCTCTGTATGACTGGTTCGGTTCCTATGGGTAGCATTTTGTGTTAGTTTAGCATAAAGACTTGAAGTCTACAGGAGTGAGAGGCCTAGCTCCATCAAAGTGAAAAGTAAACCTTACAGCAACTCCAAAGCTGTTTAATTCATCCAATTTAAATCCGTGTAAATTTAGTCCAGTGCTGCCTTGACCCATGACCAACCTCCCTACCTGCATTTGGAACCTGCAGCCCTGTTTATACGAAACCCCGCCTACTGCCTCGTCTCTTTGAGGCTGATTGGCCTGAGAAGATAAGAACTTCTTTGCTGGCCCATGACCAACCTTCCCACCAAGTTTCATGTAAATCCGTCAGTATTTTTAGAGTTATCCCACTGATGGACCGGCAGATGGATGGACAGACGGACAGGGGCGATCACATAACCCTCCTTGGTGAAATGAATCCCTCTTCTTTTCCTGCTGGTCAAATTATGGATTGGGCTTTGCTAACTTCACATGAGCATTTGTCATTATATTTAACACTAGAAATAATTAATCAATGGTTTTAAAATATAACTGATGAATCCACTATATAACTCATTTTTAGGTGCAGTCCTAGATTCTACCCACTCTCAAGCTTTAGTACAAGGATACTCTTTCCAGTATATTGTTGATGGTAGTCAAAATATAGATTAGCAGCTGGCTTGGCCTTAGTGAAGACAGGCTACCATGCAGTGTTGCAGCAGTGGACAGTGTTGTCACTCTGCAGCTCTGATGCTGCTGATCTCAGACACAGCCTCCACGTCTGCCTGCTGAATCGCCCGAGCCCTTGAAAGCCTTGTACCTAATCATTCAGCCTAAGTAACTTGTTGACGTGGGACCGTCCTCCAGCTGTCGGGGTGGACCATCCTCTTGTCTCACTGCTCAGATTTACTCACCAGTGGGAATGGCCATTACATCTCCTGTTATTATTTGCCATAAAAATGCACTGAATGGCGACCAACTCCGAGGCGCTATAAAAACCAGCGGGGTGTGAGATGGTGTCTGTGCGTCATCAATCAGACACAGTGGTGAAACACCGGGCCTCTGCACAGGGGGACTGGAAATTGATTTTTCTATAAGTCTCAACGATTAGGGTGTGAAAGTGGGAGCGAGGCAAGCGGGGGGGGATGGGGGGAGAAGAGGGGCTGCCGGGATGGAGGAGGGGATTAAACGGGACGGGTGTACCGTGAGAAAAGGGCAGAGGAAGTGATGGGAAGGATGATGCTTTTTCGGGGGGTTCAACACTGCTGATGCCGCTAATGTTTGTGTTTTTCTCAAATCTCCGGTCATGGTGGACTTGCTCCAGGGGGTTCACTGTAGCCCGTCCCCGTCAGGGGATTCTCAAATGCTTCAGGCTCAGCTTGGAAGGCGAATAACAACATTGGGTCGTTGTTATGTAAAAACGCACTCAGGTATGAAGTCACCGAATTGCCTCCGGAGCGGCATCCCAAAAGAAATGTTACATTTAGTATTCGGGCAGTTCACAGCAGCCTAAAACAGGCTTATTGCTCAGCTCAACCCAATCCATTCAGGTTTGACTGAAGGGTTCTGGAAGGGCAAGTGTTGACGGCAAGTCCCTAGAAGATGGGAAACGAAGAGAGGGAGCAAAGAAAGGAGATTTAAGCCCCTTATAATTCAGCCTTCGAAGGACTCTTGAATATTGCGAGTTCACACACACACCACACACGCACACACACATCGTACAGTAGCTGCGTCCAGCCCGTGCTCTTCAATTCATCCACCACACACCATCCATACTCATAACTGCACTGTATGCTGTGATTCAGTGCACTATTCTTATCGTAGCCTGGGTGTAGTGATGTTCTGAGGCATGCTGGTGCAGTGACCCCCCTCGCCTGTGTCTGCAATAAGCATAACCATATCTGACAAGGCCAGAGCTGCGGGAGGAGGAGGGGGGGT
>OMLF01048934.1:0-18973 GCA_900302615.1 Holocentrus rufus | reverse complement strand
TTGACGTGCCTGATGCGTCTGATTGTCAGGGAACATATACTCTGCCTCCCCTTTGAATTTCCTAACATGATCTCCGCAGAAAGGAGGTGCACTTACATTTCCCTGCGGATGCCTTTTTATTTAAACCGTGTCAACGTGTTGTATGTCAACAGCAAAGCTTTCTCGCCTGTGTCAGGAAACACTCGACACACTCATTAAATTTGAATTTAGATTTTCCGTGGATATTACAATAAAGCCTGTTATGCTTTTGCGTTGGCACATATTAGTGTAGATGCTACTTCATTTAATTTGGGCTCTACTGTCATCGGCTCTCAGGTTTGAGCGCCTTTTGCCTGTATGTCGTCTTTGTAGTTCATATTATGCATCGATGCAGGAATGTATGTTTGCGTGTGTGCTTGTGTATGCATGTGTGTGTGTGTGTGTTTGTGTGTGTATGTGTGTTTCTGCAGCCTAGATTCTCCTCTAGCGGGGAGTGTATTTATAGAACAACCCCCTCAAATCCTAACCATGGCAAACTTGGCTGCACAGACACACAGGCAATATGCTTCCCAATCATGTTTCTCTGTGACAGCGTATGAAGGGCTTGGAAAAAAGGATACTGACCATGGAGAGAAAAGACCCTGTGTTCTTTTTTTTTGTTGTTTTTTCCTAAGCACATCAATCCGCAACATTATTTTTTTTTTCATCAGATAAGCCATTATAACCATATTGGAAATGGATAAACTGTAAAGGAATATCATTAATTAATCCTGTGTATCCATTTTGGGAAGGAAAAAAGTCACCATCTGAAGTTTAGCTTGAAGTTTAGCATTTAATTTCTCTAAAATGTAAATGATCCAATTTGTAAAAGGATTGAATTAACTACTGTTTTTATGCAGTAATTTGTTTTAAAATATGACATGTTTTCACTGGATAGATATCTCAGAATATCAGAACCATTTTACATCTGCATCTTGAAAACAAGATATATAAGATTGATCGCCATATTCACTTTCTAAAGAGAAAATATTCTGTGCAAGAAAAACTTAAATAGCATTCAGTTTTACCCTCAATTAATTGTCAGTAATTGTGAAGTGTAAAAAAATAAGACAAAATAAAATAAAAAATAGTGGGACAGAAAACACACACACATAAATTCATACATACAGTGAAAAATTCTTAACATGCTTACACTGGTGAATATTCACATCGTCTCTCCCTCCTTCCATCTCTCCATGTCTCTCTCTCACACACACACACACACACACACATTTCCTATCAGTCACACCAAGCTTACTGCAGAGCCCCGGGGCGATAGGCTTGAGTGTGATCGGTGTGTGAGAAACCCGCTCCTCTCTCCTCCTGAGCCTCTTACATAACACATAACCACCCAACCCAGGGGTTGCCATCACCACGCCACAGGAGTGTATGGATGAGTGTGTGTGTATATATATATGTGTGTGTGTGCATGGCTGTGTGCGCGTGTGCGAGACGCGAGAGAACGTGATTCCCACCTTTGGTGGAATCTGCAGGACGGCGAGAGGAAAGGAATCGCGCACGGTGCAAGATAATATACAGTGTCAGCATCAGCCCATGTTTTATTCACATTTGTGTAAGCTGTGCTCATGCATGGATTATCGCCGACAGAGCGCTATTCACGGGATGCTCAATCATGGCGCCACACATTTGTAGCTGTCCTCGACGACCGTTATTTTTCCCTGATGGAACATTTTGACAGAACATTAATGAGCCGTTCTACCCTCTTACGTTCGGAGAATCGTTATTATATAAAGAATTATGCTTTCACTTGGCACAACGCTGATGCATGATACCATTACACATTAAATTATATGGACAAGCAGCCATTTTTGAGTCAGTATACCATCGCGGGGAGAGCATCCTGTGCAACTCCAAGTTAAGCTCCAAGCTGGCATATTCAAACAACCATGCGCTCTGTGTGTGTGTGTATGTGTCTGTGTGTGTGTGTGTGTGTATTTTTAGCGCAGATAATGAATGCAGGCTTGTCACCATGCTAAAATGAGGTTTAATATTCTAGATGGAAAGTCATCTGTTGTTTGGCCTTCCTCATTACTTCCAGGTCTTGAATCCAAACGCTGCAAGAGGAAGGGTGGTCTGCCCTCTGTCGTGACTCATTTAAATGCTAAGGACGCTTTTCTCTCTTCATCTCTCTCATTTTCCCCCCCCTCATCTCCGTCTCTTCCTCAATCTCTCCCTCCTCTTTTTCTCTTACGATCTCATTATATCCTCCCCCCTCTCTCCGTCTCCCTCTCTCTCTCTTCCCTCTTTGCTCTGTCTCCGCCTCTCTCTCCCTTCATCCATCACCCGTTTCTTGCCCCGCTTTGCCACCTCTGCCTCATCCAGCCGCGTCTCCCCCTCTGTTCCGGCTCCCTCCGCATCCCCGACGTATTTCCACGCTCTGAGTCAGAAAGCAAAGATCATCTCCAGCCCCTCTTCATCCGACACTTTTGCCGCAACTGCAGGGATTTGGAGTGATAAACAGCACACTCGGAATCGACTTACATTGTGTTTGTATGTGAATTGATGAGGCTGCGCTTGACAAAAAAAAACGTTATGCATTTATGTAATGAAGCATGCTAATGAAACATGCTCTCAGGGCAGGGTGAAATCTCCATTCCTGTCAAAACCAATTTCCGCTCAACTCCGAGGTCGACCAAAGGCCAAAGCAGAGTTTGACTGTAGCTCTGGGAAGAAACGAACCTAAAGTGTCCTTTGCAGTCAGAGTATGGGGGCATATCAGCTGGCTGATTGCTGTTAAAAACGAGCCAAATATAAAATATTGTAGGCTGGAACAGGCTTATAATTCCTCAGACTGTCATAATAACCGCAGATTTGACGGCTTAGTAATTATTCAGGCCTCCGACTGGCTTGGTGTCTTTTGTCTAATCTGTAAGCTGTCTGCTGTTGTGGCTCATATGGAAGTGACAGATGGCGAGGCGGCATAATCTGAGGTCCTCTACCGGCGTGCTTGGATGCCAGAGGGCGTGTAGGTACATGTGGGTTTGGATGTACAGGCATTTGGAGACAGCATGGAAGTCGGGTTTTTGTGGTGGATGAATGCGAGCGTAGACAAGCTCTCAAACCATCCCAATTTGAGGTTACCTGCAATCCCTGAAAGTGGGACGGTAAAGCAGGCCACAGGCTCTGGGTCAGTGGGAAAAAGGATGCTTGCACATCCCACCTACTATAGCAGGACACCGCCTGCCTGCCTGCCACGCCAGTCCTGCAGTCAGGTGCTGATTCAGAAATGAGGTCATCAGTTAGTTGGGCAATCGAGCCAGGAGCAGACTCAAAAAAAAAAAAAAGAAAAGAAAAGAAGCACACAAAATGTTAATCGTAAATGCAGGTATTGGACCAAAACTGGAAGCACATGCAGCATTTGCAGTTGAAGCAATGACCAAAGCCTGGCGTGTTGAGATCCATTCGAAGTTCAGGAGAGGAAGAGAGAGAGAGAGAGAGAGAGAGAGAGAGAGAGAGAGAGAGATCCACTATATTTCTGACAGCAGCTGATTCATGATGTTTGTTAATGTCGCTGTCTGCAGTGACGCCTACAGGGTCGTGTGAAACAAAAGTAGGACACTGTTAGGTAAAGTGACCAAACGGGGTGACACAGAAAATCTAATCTCCTAGCTGTGTGTCACTTCTGGCACTCCAGTCAAAACAGAATGACAGACAGGCCTGTGCAACAACCAGAGGCAGCAGAAAAATTATCAACAAGCTGAATCTGTTTCTCACCAGCGCCGAAATGGAGGGTTTGGAGAGGTCGTGGTTGTTGGTGTACGCTGGCATGAAGCATGTCCGCTTTGTACACACAACACCACACTGAAATCCTCATATACTTAATAAAACATAGATACAGTGGAGGATAAGCCCATGTAATATATATGCCAGTGTATTTGCAGAATACAGAATATGCTTTTTACCATATATTATATCACTAATGTATTTTATATGATGATAAGGTCTTTTAAGGGAAAGAATTATGTTCATATTGGTGGTTATGCTGCCTCACAGTGACTGAAATATACTTAGATTTGAATGTCATTCATCATCCATGATGTAATTAACATTATCCTATTTGGTTAGTCTAACTGACAAGACTCCAGCGGACGTTCTCCAGTGGTGGCTCCCATGTACAGCTGTGCGGTGACTCAGTGTGCCTTAAACTATCTGTGCGTGGCTGCTGCCCACATCAGATAAAACACTTAAACAATTACTGTCTTATCTGCTACGGTGGGAGAAGAGCTTGTGGCCTCATTATGACCAGATTAGAGCGAGGAATAGAGCCCGGTCCCACTTGCTCCTCACTCTGATAGTCAGTCCACGGGGCCCTCAGGTGACACTAACCACATTATGGTCCTCATAGAGACAGACACAACAACAGCTGCAGCATTTCTTCCCCTCTCTCTCTCTCAGGCACCAGCCTTTCTTCTATTATGTTTCTCTCTCTTTTTTTCTGCTAGCCTAATATTCTTTAACAATAATAGGCTTAATAATATTTTTATTAGCAGTATTTGTCTTGGGCTATACATTTTAATAGTCTAGCAACTTTCAAATCAAAGCACCTTGTAATTAGAAAAGTAAAAGCTACAAATGTTTGAGCTGCTTAGAGCTCAGGTTGAGGGGTCCTTGTGGAAAAGCACATGCCAAAAATACTGGCTCCTTGTTCACGGTGATGGATTACCTTTCACATCTGATTTAGACGTCTCTGGAGTTGTTTTCTGTGCTGTTAGGAAGTTAAATGTATGAATGTATGAGCCCCAGAGGTGTGGCACAACTGATTTAAATATACCTTTGATCGTGATATATGCATGTAAAAACAGTCACTTTACCTCACAGAAAATATAAAAAGGAGTGCTAGAATTGTCCTTGAACCACAGTGCTTACCATTTTAAATACTTAAGTTATACACATGTAACCTTTGGCTATGTAATGTTTCAATTTAGAAAGCATGTCCTGCCCGCAGTGTAAGGCCATAAGTAGCAAGTATCTGCTCGCTAGTTTTTTGCCTTTTTTCCCTTTGGTGTTTCGGTACTGCACTTCCTGCAAATCAGTTCATCCAGTGCTGTGAAATCTTCTTCCCTGGATTTTCTGTTGTAGAAGTTGGAGTTTCTATATGTATTTTTCTGTTTTTCTGCTCAGCCATGGTGGCTAGCATTGCTTGTGCTAGCTACGTAATGTTTGTGTTTATTTCAGTCAAACCGCTGTTGCTGGTGTCAGCAATGTAAAATACATCACTCCCTGAGTGCCACAGAGTATTTTTGTCATTGTTATTGATTATTTGTTCAGTTTTAAGAATTTTTACAATAGTAAAGGTTGCAAATGTAGGAGCATTGACGAACTGGGTCTGCTATAGGCTGAATCATTGGGCAGAGATAGAGATTAGCTAAACAGAAATGTTGTGAAACAGTAGAACTAGCTAGAATTGCTATCCGATGAAATGAAAAATAAAATTCTCTCAGCTAAGGGACACAATTTACACAGCAGGAAAAAGCAGGAACAATTTTTCCAATTTTTCTTTTTCTTTTTTTCTTTCTTTCTTTCTTTCTTTTAGAAATGGTCACTATTCTGCTTGCCTGCTCTGCTCACGTCTCCCCCTCATGTTTCTCTTTCGGTCTCCGTTGCTCTCTTTCACATGCAGACAGTGATAAAAGGCACACTAGAAATTCAACAATAGTATCAGAGGGAGAGATGAAATCTTAATGTTGTTAATGTTTTTCACTCCAGGGCAGCGAAGGCTAGCTTTTTGGTTACAGACATCCAGTGATTTTCACTGTAGCATGTCCTCGTTGCTGTGGTCTCTCTCTCTCTCTCTCTCTCTCTCTCTTTTTCACTCAATAATGGCGTTACACTCACACAGAGAGATTGACATGCTTGGCAGGAGATGCGACCTGTCATTGGCTGTCTGAATGTGCTCTAACAGCTGTTGACAGGCCCGCTGGCATTATTATTTATCTAACCCACAACCAGTAGCGCTTTTGCATTGCAGTGCATTGTTGTCCCCATGTACCCCCCAACCTGAGGTGCTTTGATCTTACACACCACAACCCTGACACCATTATACTGGACTACTATGGCAGAGAATGAAAACATGAAGTTAAATAAGCCATCTATTATTTGACAAAAAAGTGAAAATGACTCTTAAAAATGACTGATAACATAAAATTACAACAATTTATAGTGTTTCAAGGTAACTTAAGTCTTTGTCTTACAAAATGATAACATGTTCACATGCTAGATTTTCTTTATTTTACAGTTTTTGAATGATGCACTTATAGATATAGAGATGCATTTTGGAATTAATTTCCCTATCAATCAGCCCTTCATGAATATACTATATATAGATAATCTAATTTTCTTGTTTCTCTCTCCTCTCCTCTCCTCTCCTCTCCTCTCCTCTCCCTCCCTCGCACCTCCCCCTCCCCCCTCTGTGTGTGCAGACCATGCTGACCGCCATCTCGATGAGCGCCATCGCCACCAATGGAGTGGTGCCAGGTGGGTGAGCAGACGCTGGCACCGCACAGTCATCACCGTTTGAGGCTGTCCGCTTCTAAATTTCTCTTTTCGCTGATGGCATTTTGCCCAGCGCACCAAACACGTCCTGATATTCCCGGCAACTCTCAACAGTTGTAATCCAGGATGTTGTGGACTGCATCGTGTCGTTGTATGGCTATATTTATATAACAGCGCTGGTATATGTAGTAATGATGGCCTTTCCCTCGCATTCAGCGGGGGTCAGAGGAAATTACAGGCTGTAGAGACGTGTGAAAATGGGATCACTGTGCGCCAATTATAACTGTCTCGGTTATAACAGTCTCCATTCTGCTGCAAAGTGCTGATTAAGGTCTATTTATTTTTGTTAAGCTAATTTATTTGCGCTGCGATAAAACATAGAAGCGCAGTCCTAATAGACCATAATAATAAAATAGAGTATAAACAAATAACAAACAAACATAAATAACAAACAAACTTGGTGGAAGATGTATTATAATCACAAAAAATAAATAATCTGATAATACTCAAACTGCAATTTACCTTTCACTGCAAAAAATCTCTAATTAACAAGACATCTAGTCTCATATTCAGTGTTAAAATCGTGTTTTCTGCAAACAAGGTAAGCAATCTGTCAGCAGGATGAGATAATCCCACTTGTTTCCAATGCTAATCAACAATATTCTTAAATCAAATGTCATTTTCTTGATACTAGTGGTGTGATCGGCCTTATTCTGCCTTGTTTCAGCATATTTAGTTAAAAAGCATCGGAGAGAAGTGGGATTATCTCGTCCCCTAAACAAGATTTTAACAACAAATATGACACTTAACTTGTTAACATGGGGATTTTTTTGCAGTGTGTGATTACGCTGCTGAAATGTGAATTTCTTTTAAATAATACCCAAAATGCCGCATTGGTAACCTATTGAAGCCCCTTCATATTCCACACAGATTAGCATTTCCATGCTTCTGGGCTTGTCAACAATACTTACAGTGAGTGTCGTTGTTTTTGCCATCAGCTGGAGGCTCCTACTACATGATTTCCCGTTCGCTGGGCCCTGAGTTCGGGGGAGCGGTGGGGATCTGTTTCTACCTGGGGACCACCTTCGCCGGAGCCATGTACATCCTGGGGGCCATCGAGCTCCTCCTGGTGAGAAACCCCCTCCGCCTTGCCTGCCTTTTTGCTGCGTCTGTTTTCCCGTCACTGTCGGGGTATCTGTATCATCATGTGTCTTGTCAGCTACACTCTCTCTTTCTCCTCTCCTCTCCCAGTTTCTCCTTCCCCTCGCCGCGCTTTGAAGCTATTTCCTCAATCTGTCTATTCTTCAACGCAAATTGTGATCAGTTGTTGATTAAATACGGGGATCTTTCATCTCGGTCTCCGTTCCTCTCCTCCTGCTCTGCCTTTTATTCCGCACTTCTCCTGCTGCCTGTGTCTCAATGCTGCATGGAGTATTGGGTAATTATGCAAATTCTGCATTAGGGAGAGATCAAGACACTGGATGAGTAACAAGACCATTCCTTGAACTGCTCTCATCACTTTGGTCCACTGTTATCAGTGTACGAGAGTTTTTTTTTCCTTTTCCCCTCCCTTATTCTCCTTCTGGATCCTTCTATTGGATATGTGGAGTTTGATCATGCCTGGAGGTTAATTCTGTCTTCTGGGTCAAAGCTGGCTTAGTTTCTATTGTGAAATAACAATCCCCACAGAATTGTAAGGAGCGGATCTGGAGAAGGCTGATTTGAATGTGTTTTATCCTTCCACACAAGCCAGGAACACAAACCGATGCTATTTTCGGCAGCATGAACAGTTCACATTGAAGCAGGAGATTTGTTTGCCTGGTGATATGCTGTTCTTAGCATCGGCTCAGTTTCTCCAGCCAAGTGACCGAACTGAGTCATGACCCTCCACTTGTTCTTCTCAATTTTCTTTGGTCATTATGTTGATTAAATTGTTTGGGTGGAAACCAAAAGAGCATTTGCAACCCAAAAAAAAAAAAGACATTTTCAGAGCTTATGTAATACCCTCGCTGTGAATCAGCCTACATCCAAAGCAGATGACAGATACTGATGGGATAATTAGGGGTTTTTACGATTTTACAAATGGCGGTGCTATTCTTAGATTGACCCGTAATAAAAGTGTAGTAATGGCAGTTCGTTTAGATTATTAATGCCATGCTTGAGTTGTTCAATTAAGCTGAATTGAAATAGCAGCCATGATTATATGTGCTGCTTAAAACTCCATTTGAAGACAGCTAATGTGGGCGTCACACGATGTGTTTTCACACTTCACAAAGTTGTCCTCCTCTGTAGCCTCTTCTCTCTCTCCCTCTCCCATCCCTCTCTGTTTTTTTTCTTTTTCTTCCTAACCCGGGGTAAAATTTATTTAACTGGTGGGGCAGCAGTGGAAAACAGGTCAGAAGAAAATGAATGAGTAACACTCACCCTTCTTCACCAGCTACTGTGGAGGTGCCCTTGAACGAGGCAGTTAACCCGAGTTGCTCAGTGGTCAACAGACTGGGCAGCTCCCAGTTGTGAATGTATGCAGCTATGTGAATGTGAATCAGGGCGTCATTGGAAAAGAGCAAATGTACTCAGCTGACTCTCCTAAAAAAAAAAAAAAAAAAAACTCAACCCAACCCCTTCTTTTTCCCTCTTTTCCCTGTTCCAGATCTACATAGTCCCCAAAGCGGCCATCTTTCCCCTGGAAGGCCTGGAGGGGGCCGAGGCGGAGGCTGCCCTGCTGAACAACATGCGTGTGTATGGGACCATCCTGCTGACCTCCATGGCCACGGTGGTGTTTGTCGGCGTGAAGTACGTCAACAAGCTGGCCCTGGTGTTCCTGGCCTGCGTCATCCTCTCCATCCTGGCTGTCTACGCCGGCGTCATCAAGACCGGCATCGAGCCTCCTGACTTCCCGTAAGGACAGACAGCCGCACGACTCCAGCAAGCACACAGTTCAGACTAAACTAATGTAGAAACACACACACATACAAACACTTTTATTGTATTATATTTTTGTGCTCTTCTTTTGTCCAGGGTGTGTCTCTTGGGGAACCGCACCTTGGTGTGGAAGAACTTTGATGTGTGTGCAAAGACAATTGAGACAGCCAATGGGACGGTGACCACTCAGCTGTGGCGCATGTTCTGTGATTCACCCCTCCTCAACGCCACCTGCGACAAGTACTTTGTCGCCAACAACGTGACCCAGATCCAGGGCATTCCTGGGGTCACCAGTGGGATCCTGGCAGGTCAGTTCACCCTGTTAGGATTTCCATGCAAGTGAATGTCAGGTTTAACTTCCATACAGTACACACACATACATATGCATGTGCATACATACTTATGTACATGTGTATACATATTTCCGTCTCTCCGTTTGCTATGTTCCTGAGACTCTTGCTTCCATGTGTTGCAGATCAAAGAGCAGATCAACATTCTCGCTTAAATACAATCAAAAACAGAAATTGGCTTTGTACTATGGCTGTATTAAATTTGCCTATCATGTCCAAAAATCCCCCAGTAAATGGTATTATCATGGTATGCATCAAAATTGAAATGAAGTGAAATAATGCATGTATTATTCTATGTTTCTTTATGTGAATGTGATTTTTTTCAACTTTCACAGACATTTTAAAATAGTCATGGCAGTGGTTGTAACTTTTTTTTTTTTGGAGTCCATTGTTCCTGCTATTTGTTGAAGATAAACACATTTTGTGGTATCTGTGTAGCCAATCTGTAGCTATTTTAATAGCCCAGAAACAGAGAACTCACAGAGGCACATGCAGCACGAGCCAACGTTTTTGGACTAGTTAATTTATGCTGTCCATCAGGTGCTGCAGACATTTTTCTGGACTTGAATAATTCCTCGTGGCCAAAGTGATGATTTGCCATTGGAAAATCTGTCCTCTGCCCTATGCAAAAACAGCAATGAAGGTTTTGATTATCCCACTCAGGTCTAAGAGGACTCATAGGCTAGAGCATGCTGAGTCTTGCTCACTCTTAGCCTACGACTCAGCCCTCATAATCTGGTTGAGATGGAGTAGCTAGACGGACTAATGTTAGTAGTTGCAGCTAGATAGACATGCAGACTGTAATTGTCCTCCTTTTCACAATCACGGTTCTCTACATGTCATCATATTAAAGTGGCTTCAGAAAATATTTCTGACTCCTTCACGTTCCACACTGACAGACTTAATTTAAAATGCAATGAATGCATTTTTTGCATTTTTTATCAAACTACACACAATATTGCATAATGACTGTGAAAATACATGTTATTTTTTTATCTTTAGTTTTTGCAGATGTATTATATTATTATTAAAATACAACTGAAATATTTCATTTATATACAGAAGGTATCTAGACCCTCAACTATGACTTTTCAAACTGAACTGGGATGCATCCTGTTTCCTTTGATCATCCTTGAGATTTCCATTGAAATTAATTGTAGTCCACCTGTAAAAAATTACATTTATTGTACATGATGTAGAAAGGCATGCGCCTAGCTATATTACGTCCCAAGCTGACAGTGAATGTCAGATTACAGACCAAGCCATGATGTCCAAGGAACTCTCTGTTGATCTGGGGAATGGCCCTAAAAAACTAAAGTACTAAAGTATTTAAAGTTCCCAGGATCACAGCGGGCTCCATTGTGAGTTGGGAACCTTCTTAGAACTGTCATGTCTTATGGCAGAGTGGCTTGAGGGAAGCCACTCCTGAGTAAAAGGCATATGAAAGCCTGTGTGGAGGTTGCACTTAAAGGACTCAGCATGGAGGAAAAAGATTCTCTGATCTGGTGAGACAGAAGTTGAACTCTTTGGCCTGAATGCCAAGTGCTCCGTCTGCTGAAAGCCAGGTGCCTCTCGTCACCTGGCCCACGCCATCCCTACAGTGCAGCATGGCGGCGGCTGCATGATGCTATGGGATTCACTTTTCAGCATGACAACAACTCGAAGCACACAGCCGAGACAGCACTGAAGTGGCTTTGGGACAAGTCTGTGAATGTCCTTGAGTTAAACCACATTGAAAATCTGTGGAGACACCTACACGTCCCATCACCAATGACACCCCATTCAATCTGATAAAGCTTGAGAGGCTCTGCGGTGTATAAAACCCAAAGTGCCTAAATCCATACATGCAGGCATATCCAAGAAGACTCAAAACAAATTTGCAATTTCTAAAAAACACGTTTTTGCTTTGTAATTATTGTGTATTATGTGTAGCCTCATGGCAATTAATAAAATATGTTTAATCCATTTAAAATTAAGTCTGTAACACAACAAAGTTTGGGGAAAATGAAGGGGTATGAATCCTCGCACAGACCTCTCCAAAATCACATAAAACCCTTCATGTATGTGTTGTTTGCGTCACACTGATTTAAACCATTAGACACCATCAGTCCGTTCCACATACCTGCTTGTTCTTATTCAGGATCATGGGGGCTGGAGTCTCTCCCAGCATGCATTGGATAGGAAAACACTCTGGACAGGTTGGCAGTCCATCATAGGGCCAACACACACCTGAACAGCATGCCTTTGGACTGTTGCAGGAGACACGTTTTCTTGCACATCAAAACGATGATTTTAATTAGATTGAGGCAATAACGGCATTAAGGCACAGTCTGTACCTGTCACCCACAACTGCCTTTACAATGTATGACAGCCTTCCCTTATGGTTGATTAAATTTCTATAGCCATCTGAAGGCAGGAGGGCCAGTATGCCTCTCCATCTGTAGCCTCTAATTTGAGGAATGTGGTGTGTATTTTCAAAGCGCTGTGCAATTACACATGCATTATCCAGTGTGTATACCTAAATTAAATCTTGTGGAACCAGCACCAGGCTCTTGCAAATGTACACAGACTTATTTGCGTTTGTACACACCAAACCTGTTGACTATAAAGTGGTGGGCTACTGCACACGGCTTCCAAGTTTGTACAGTGCAAATCATCATTAATCCTCATCCCAGATTGCCAGCGTGTTGTCTCCTTTCCAACAGGTTTCCCGAAAGTAGCGCCTGAGGCACGGCGTCTTTTAATTGCAGCGGAGAAAAGGGCTCGTGACAGACAGCGTGGCGGGGTAGAGCGAGAAGCATGGCTGTAATTGTTTGGGTTGAATTTGATCGCGGTGGGTCAGGAAACGTATTCGTTTGTGTGTCTGTGTGTGTGTGCTTTTACAAAAACTCCAATTTCCCCCGCTCTCCCTGGAAATCAAAATAATAGCCATGATTGCTACTGGGGAGTCAGGGAGTGTCAGTTTATTCAATCAGGTGTATAACTTAAACAGACTATTGCTTGCAATCGTGGCATCGCTGTGCCAAATGTAGCCAAATATGACCAAGTGAACGCAATATTTTCTTTTGAGGAAAGTCACTACATGCAATCAACTGACCGTTTTGTTGAACTATAAAGTTTGTTGTAACTGTTGTAACCGGAAATGTGAATTCAGCCCTAAAATTGGTGTCTGTGGTACATTATATCCATGTTGGAGGTGGTTTATATTCATATTTAAGGTGCTGTATATTCTGAACAGACTGCACCTGATGACAAGAACATCAATGTCTTTTGGGAGAAGCTGGTCTGAACTCTCCACATTACCATAATAAAAGGGACGAGGAGAGCTGATTTGATTCGTCATGACCGCCAGCCCCACCCTGCTGATAATGTATTCCTCTTGATCCAGCCTCTTCCATGCCACTGGCGCGCCTCCGCTGCGCCGTCACCTTTGATAACGAAATTACCCCAAATTCTGTTGGTCACGCCCGAGAAAGCCCGCGCCACCGTCTGCATCCTGCACCTTGATTCAAGAAAATGGAACCGCGTGTGTCGGTCAGATGGACGAGGCGCGCTCCCTTGAGGCTATACGCCGCTGTCGGTCTGGGAGGAGGCAGTAATCACAATATTTCCGGTGACAGAAGTTGATGGCCCACCCCGACTGCGCACTTTGCATTTCTGAGCCCATTTTGTTGTCTGGTTCTTGTAATGCTCTTATTCCCACGGATAACTGGCCAGCAGTAGACGCTGTGATGTCTTGTCAAGACTTCCCGAGCAGCTACAATGGAGTTTGAGAGCGGGGAAATTCCCAGCTACCTCAAAACATCCAAAATAGGTTTCGATGTTGGTCCGTCAGAATCAGAGCGAGGGCTTCTTCTTCCTCGACCGGCCATTTTTCACCGACATGCAATAGTCACAGAAAAAGATCTAGCGAATAACTGCCAGAGATAGAAGTTTCTCTGCTGGTAGTAACCCAAAATGCAGTGCAGCTACTAGATATGTTGAGCAAGCGGGCATGATTCTGATGTTTCCTCGACTTGTGAACTCTCGCTGTCTTGCTTTTACTACGCTATCATCACTCTGCCTACACGTGTAACCCACCGCTGAGCGGAACAAGGTCATGCCCGCTCTCTTGGGGTTGTCACAAGGCTTTCTAGGAAATCACCAACCCGAGCAGAAGTAGACAAGGCAGGTTGAGGGAAATGCGTTGACAAAACTTCATTATAAATTAACTCCTGGAAAGCCCTGAACACCCGCAGATGGGTGATTTATAAAACAGTGTCCCACAGTGCAGTTTTACTTGAATGCTTTTTAAAGGGTGACAGCACCCCAAGTTTTAGTTCCTCTCTGCCTGTCACACAATGCATTATATTGCATTTGAGGAACAACAACGGAGAGAGAGAACGCAGCAGCTGTCAAATCAGTCTGATTACATGGAATCAAACTGAAGGAAGTAAGACAATATGAAACAGCCAAAGATGTTCACCAACTTAGGATAAAAGTGCGGTGGTGATTTAGCACATAAAACATTGGCGGTTGAAAATATGCACTGAGATGGGAACGAAATGCTTAATATTATTGTCTCTTCTGTCAAACAACACTAGATATCAGTTAACACCTCACAAAACATGTTTGTGCTTCTGATCCATTTAAAAAGCTATTAATTTTTGCAATTTTACAGTTCACTGACTGCAAAGAAAGCCAACTAGTCAACATGACTGATAACTGAATAATAGAAGCACAAAGTACATTAATCAAGTACTTTAGATTTGGTTAAATGGCAGTCGACAAATATTTGACTGAATCTTGAATGTTGGATGGGAGCATATTTATGACCTTTTTTTTTTTCTTTTGTCAGTTTATTATGAATCATTCACCCCTCTCATCTTTTCTTCCCTCCTCCCCTCTCGCTTGTCCAGAGAACCTGTTTGGGAACTACTATGAGAAGGGGGACCTGGTGGCCAAGACTGACACGGAGTCGATTGAAGGGGTGGACGAACCTCTGACCAACGCTAACCGCTACGTCCTGGCTGACATCACCAGCTTCTTCACGTTGCTGGTCGGCATCTACTTCCCCTCTGTAACAGGTGAAGACGATTTATTGATTTTCACTTGTGTCATTGTATTGGGACAATTTCAAAATGTGGGCCTTGATCGTGCTGCAGGTGCTTATTTGAATGTCGTACGGGAATGTGCCGATGTCTTCTAACTCCCTCCATCTACTCATCTCTCTGCTCAGGGATCATGGCTGGCTCCAACCGCTCCGGTGACCTGCGTGACGCCCAGAAGTCCATCCCCATTGGCACAATCGCCGCCATCACCACAACCTCCACTGTCTGTATCCTCTCACTACTGCCCTCTGTAGGACACCAAGGGTTAATGCACAGTCTGTTCGAAAAAGGAAGTTTTGTTTGTCATGCAATTTAAAAAGTTAAAAAAAATAACATCCCCATTTTAAAGTCAAACACCACTTGTGTGATTTTGACGAAACTGGGAGGAATGCTGCACCCTGGCACTGTATTGAAGTGATTAAAAGATCACACTGATTGGCCTGGTGGGCATGCTATAATTAAAGGTCAAAATGTTAGACTTTGAAATGCTGAACTGCTACTTCGCTGGTTTGATTTTGACGAAACTTTGGAGAAGTGCTGCATTGTAGCGCGGCGTTCTTGGGGTTTGAAAACATAAACTGATTGGGCTGATAGGGACACTATAATTAAATGTCAAAAATGTCAAGCATGTCAAAATTTTAAAAGGCCATCACCGCTGCGCCACCAGTTGAATTTTGATGAAACTTGGAGGGATGATGTATCTTGTTTGTGACTGGCCCAAAGGGAGTCTGAAGTGACATGTGCACTTTTCCTCATTCATGCTGTTGTGGCTTCTGGCCCAGAGCTGAAATCTGATATTTCTTCTCATAGATTTGTGTTGACTAGCTAAAAATTTCTTCTGTTCTGATTACAAACTAAATGCAGAAACTGTATGTGGCAAATGGCAATCAAAATCCCAACTTTTCTCCCAATGACTTTTTTTGTCCTTATGAACTTCCCTCTCCCATTGCTATCTGCTCACATATCCACTTTACTACAATGTAAAATATGGGCAAGCATTAAACTTAGGAAACTATATACTAAACTGATGTACTAAATCAAATTAAAGATGATTTGGCTCCTACACATGCACTTTAACATGCAAGGCCACTGCAATTATCGGATTCTCCCGCTGAAGCAGCCATCCTGAATAAGATGTGCCTTCCTGTAACTCGGAGCAATCAGCTTTTTGTCAAAACAAATTTGATTAGGACTTCTAATCTCATCTTTAGGCTGCCTATGCAATCGCAAGCTAATGAAACTGTAGAGTGTAAGTTACCATGTTATTGATCCGTGTGATATTATCCTAAACAAAAATGATTAATGTATTTACTCGGTTAATGCATTTAACTGGTAGACCAGATGATTATGTCCCTCTGATGATGTTTAAAGGGCTCTCTTGTCAGTCACTAATCACATCTCACCTGAGAACATTCAGTTTTCACAGTTTCTGAGAAATTAGCACCAGTCTCCTCTTTCCAAAATATCCACCATTTGACACCCACTCCTATGAGATACATGTATTTTCCTGATCCAGAACTGCTAAGACATGTCCAGTGTGATTCTGTTTGGTGCCTGCATCGAGGGCGTGGTCCTCCGAGACAAGTACGTTCAAACTCTGTTAGCCAAAGGCATGGGCATGTGCATTCCAATCACCACAAACAACGCTAAAAATAAGTCATGTTCCACCTATTGGATGCTTGATATTGATCGCAGACTAACCATATGCTTACTTGCACTCTGTAATCGTCTAGCCGCTCTGCCACTGTCCTTTAGGTTTGGGGAGGGGGTCAACGGGAACCTGGTGATCGGCACGTTGGCTTGGCCATCACCATGGGTGATCGTGATTGGCTCCTTCTTCTCCACCTGCGGCGCAGGCCTCCAGAGTCTGACAGGAGCTCCTCGCCTCCTGCAGGCCATCGCCAAGGACAGCATCGTGCCCGCCCTTCGGGTCAGTCTGCCTCTCTATTGAACTGCCTTACTCAGCGACCACCGCTCTCATAGTGTTCTTTCCCAAACTGCTCATTGTTCACACCTTTACCTACGGGGACAAGTAATACATCATAGACCAAGCCGACTCGCTCTTTGAAAGCAGTGACTGACTGTGTTTTCTCTGTTGTCCGTCCAGATCTTTGGCCATGGGAAGGCCAACGGGGAGCCCACATGGTCCCTCCTGCTGACAGCCTGCATCTGTGAGAGCGGCATCCTCATTGCCTCCCTGGATGCAGTGGCCCCCATCCTCTCCATGTGAGAACTCGAGCATTAAACCTCTCTCTATGTTCCTGCCATTTTTTGGAGCTAACAGTAGGGGATTTTTTACCGCAGCCAACTCCTGCAATTTCCTGAATGACACATAATAGGCTCAGGATTAAGTTCATGGTATAGAGGAGCAGACCTCTTTTCAGTTTTCATACTGCATGTAAGATCTGCCTGCCAAACTGATTTAGGAATGACGACATCAGTATCACATTATCAGTATTTGAATTTGGCAAATCATAAGGCAACATACATTTGGACAGCGTTCACAGCAAAACCAACTCCATTGTGCTCGTGTTATTCTACACAACATATGAAGAGTATATTATTCCACAATGATTTTCTGTATTTGTGCGTTGTCCCGCAGGTTCTTCCTGATGTGCTACATGTTTGTGAACCTGGCCTGTGCCTTGCAGACCCTGCTGAGGACTCCCAACTGGAGACCCCGCTTCAAGTTCTACCATTGGTCAGTTCGACAGGTTGAGGTTTAGCTGAGGGAAACGGGGAGGCAGTTGTACTTCAATTTGGCTCTTTTATTTTTTATAACCCATTTTCTGTGTCTGTCATCACGTCTCTATCTATCTATCTATCTGTCTGACTCCACAGGGCTCTGTCCTTCCTGGGGATGAGTTTGTGTCTCACTCTGATGTTCCTCTGTTCCTGGTACTATGCCATCGTCGCCATGGTAATTGCCGGCTCCATCTACAAGTATATCGAGTTCGCAGGGTGAGTAGAACGCAACCCGAGGGAGAGATTGCATTCGCTGGCAGGCTCTCTATCTGTGTGTGTGTGTAGTCGAAGGTTTTGGCGTTTCCAAGCCCACACCATCCATCAGTCTTGCACAGACAGCTGAAGGAAAACTGGGGTTTTGGGTTCCACTGTTTGTTTGGGTTCTTGTCATCTCCTGTTATTGATTTCTGGTTATGGGTTTCCATGCAGACAATATTAAAGCAGAGGAAATGTAGAGATCACAGCTGTGCAACACTTACATGCAGCACATAATGTGCTCCTTATCAAGGAATAGTGCAGAGCCTTGCACATTGAGCATTGCAATGCTAGTTTCTGTGACTCCCTGTGGTGAGTGACATCATGTTAACTTGACATTTAACAGTGACGCCTAAGCCTTAATCACATTGCATTATGTCACGCTGGCATTTGCAAGTAGATCTGTTACAATGTGTTGACTATATCACTGTCACTTTTTGACTTTTTAATAAAGCTGCAAAACTCTTGCTGCTTTTTTTTTCACTTTATTTATTTTTGATCGGCAAATAATGAGCGCCGCTTGGTCTTGTCACAGGGCGGAGAAAGAGTGGGGTGATGGGATACGAGGTCTGTCCCTCAGCGCGGCGCGATACGCTCTCATGCGGCTGGAGGAAGGGCCTCCGCACACCAAGAACTGGAGGTAAGGCACACGCGCAGACACGTGCGGAACAACAGCAGCACACGCGCCAAGTCACAAGCACCACACTGTGTTTGGTTATCACGGCTCTAATGAACATCGAAGTGAACAGCATGTCTGTTGCAGCTAACGCGGCTCTCCTCGTCAGAGCTGTCAGACAGCTGCAGCGCCGTTTGTGGATTCACAGTAACGTTCACATTAACCTCTCGTTGCCGCTCTCCTCTGTCTCTCACTGCTTCGTTTTTCTCTTTCCCAACTAGTGCTTTTACTCGGCTCACCCGGCCATTTCTCCCTCACGCCTTTACTTGACTCTTCATTGCTCTCCCTGCCCTCCTTTGTTTCCTCTTTCTACTCCTCTCTGCACTTTCTCCTCCCTTTCCCCACCCCCCCTCTCCGCTGCCCCCTCCTTCTCTCTCTTCAGGCCCCAGTTGCTGGTCCTTGTT
>OMLF01048933.1:0-13854 GCA_900302615.1 Holocentrus rufus | reverse complement strand
TAAACAGTTTTTTCTCTGCTTCCTTACTTCCTCTCCTTGCCTTTATCTGTCGGCTGCTCGCCCACATACACATGAAAAAAAAGGATGGAAAGGCACACAATCTCTCTCTCTCTCTCTCTCTCTCTCTCTCTCTCTCTTACAATTCAGTGACTTTACTGCCATGACTTCTTATCAGAAACAGCACTGCCAAAGCTGCATACAAAATATTATTTTTCAAAAACCAACACACAACAGTATTTATATAGTTTAACTATATTAATATGATTAGTCACTTGGTTTGAAAATGTGTGCGATGCAGTTATCAATCTAATGCATAAAATCCAACACCTGCACACTGCAGGTTTGATGCTAGAAGACCAACAATGCATGCAAAACATTTCCATCAGTTCAACCTTTCAATTTCATTGAAGGTCAAAGGTCATGTGACCGACAGAAAGGTCATATATGACTTCATGACCTGTGTGGAGCCATGACCATCATAAATATTCTCCATGTATTAGCATTGGGCCAAAACTTTGACCTCACCCTGTGACTCTGACCTTTGACCCATTCATCTCAAAACCGAATCAGTTCTTCCTTTCCTCACCCTTAACACTTCCACTTCGAGTTATGCCGTTCACACACACACACACACACACACACAGACGGACAGGACTGAAAAACAATAGCACTAAGAATTACAAAATTGATAACGGCTACATTAATTATTCTAAAGGCTGCAAAATATCTTTGCATGTGTGTGTGTGTGTGTGTGTGTGTCTGCACATGTCCGTGTTGGGCCACAAAATGTACTGAATGTTTGAAGAGGTTTTGGCCCGGGGGTTATAAGTAGAAGTAGGTCTCCCTCCTGTCGGTGTGATGTGTGGATTTATTCAGCCCACCGCTCCAAATGACCATGATGCAGCTGTGCAGCCGTGGCAGCAACCGACTTTAACGGGCTTCCCTCTCTTCCCTCCCCTCATCTCCTATCTCTTGCTCTCCTTCCCTCTCTCTCTCATGTCGCTCTGCTCGGCCGCAGTCGAATGTTTTTCTTTTTTTGTTTTGTTTTTTTTCCCCTCCAGCTCGAGCACAGAGAGGTGCAGCTGTGAGCATCGCTGGTAACGGAGAGAGCACAAACTCAAAGGGTGCCATGAGGATTACATCACTCTGGTTGCTACGCAGCGCTTAAGTTTAACAGCAACTTGAAAGCTATCTAATTGTCTTCAGCTAGCGAACTTAAAGTAAGAGAGGGAATAACATAAAATGAAAGTGGATAAGAGGATAAAAGGTGATGGTTTGGCTCAAAAGAATCCATTCTGAGACAGACAACACACAGCACTCAGTCTTATTATCCCTTGAACTCCACCTAGATAGATAATGATGTGATCCACTGAGTGTTTATTTAAGACATGTTCAACTTGGAGGGCACATGGCAGTGGCTCCAAACACAATGAATCCCAAACTCTGGCTTTGTAATTAGGAGAAAATGCACAACCTGGTGCAGCCAAACCAATTACAATAACTGAAAGAAAGCTGGACACATTCAAATAAGCATCCTATATAATTACCAAACTGCACTCACTCTACACTGAGTCTACAGTGACCCAAATTCTGACTATGTTCATATATCTTCTTTTATCAGCAATGTAATGGGCTTATATAACAAGAGGGAAAGTACTGTGAAAGATAAAGAGGCTGTTCTATGCCAAATGTGTATTTCATCACCATGTAACATGCATGATACATCATGACTAGCTTCAGATTTAAGAGAGCTAGGCTAATGACTTCTGTTGACTTCAAATCTTTATGCTAAGCTAACATGCTAACCATCAGAACCGAACCAGTGCATGTACAGAGGTGAAAATGGTATCAAACATCTTGTCTCAGTCTGGGTAAGTTGGAACAAGGTGACTTTGCCCCAAACATTGTAGTATTCCTTTAAACATGCTTTATTTTATATGTGACTGCTGTGATTGTAAGTTTTCTCTTCCCACTCTTGGACTCCATCACTACATCTTAACAAATCTCTTTTCATATGAGTTTCCATGTGAGTTTGATCAGATGGTGGACTGTGGTGTCAAACAGATCTGTCTGGAAGTGATAATACAGCAAACAACAAGTAAATAAACCATGACTTCAAATCAAGGATCATTGTGAGGCCAACAAATTATACCTTCAGAAAATCATTTATGGTCTTTTACACCCATATCCAAATGTATGAGTTTGATACCATTTATTACAATATAGGTATCAAAGTTTTAAAATTATTAAAAATCTAGCTTGAGAATTTATAATAAATTAAGATTTATATGAGCCCTTGTTGTTGGGTAAACTGATTGGAGTTGGGTTTATTCCACTACTTTATCTATTATGCATTATCATGTAAGAGTAACCTTATTATCTTAGGCGACCTCAATACTGAAATGTTTTGGAAACCCACATGCTGTGCAATAACCATGTGAGGCAGTTCCACGGGAATCATTCTGCAAACCAAGTCTGGGAATGTTTCCATGATTGCGCTGCTATAGAGTGAATGAATTGTGGTTTAACAAGGCTGCAACACGTACAGATTGTTTCACGGTGCATTGACTTTAATATTCCAACATGCGTTTCATTTCAGCAGAGTGAGAGTGACAAAGAGAGAGGCAGGGAGAGTCGCTGTGGGTAGAAAGATAGACTTCTTTTTTTGTTTCATGCACATATTCAATCACAAAACCCAGATTTTAATCCAGGCTTATGTCTACATCAGTGTGAGATCTGTTCATTGGTACTTTTTTAGTAGCAGACAGTGCTGTTTTTTTCTGTAGAGCTGTATGACTTATTGCACATATTGCACTGTGTCTTGAAAAATACTTTGAAATGATTCTATTCTATTCTATTCTTTTCTGTTGTCTCATATTGTGTTGTTATTGTTGAGAAACAGTTGCATGATCATAAAGTCCATTTGTCCCAAACCACGAAAGCAGGTGAGGTGCCCATTTGATAACTCCAGCAACATGCCTGCATTCACACACTTAGATTAGTTTGGTGGCGAATGGTGCTGACGGCCCGTGGAATTATGACAGTATAGCCTGATGTCCTTTGTTGTCACCGTTTGTGGACAATTTCATCATTCTTTTGAATTGGGTTTCTGTCTGAATGCTTAACTCGTGGTGCAGAGGATTGCAGCATCAAATCCTGTGTTGGTAAATGCCAGCCTGTTAGCATTTTGTGACTCAAGCCAGTGACAGCTGTCTGACAACAGAAAGATAAAGTCAATGATAATATTTAAACTTGAGTTTCATTGAAATTCAAAATAAATGATGACAGACTGATGTTGCGCTGCCCATATGGGAATATCTGTCAAAGTGACTTGATGGCTAAAAGCAACAGTTTGAGAGTGTTCATGCATTCAAACTCGTTTGAAGCTGTCAAATGCCATGACTGATGTTTTATGCAGGCTTTGGTGGCTCTAGATCACATTTGTCACACTTGACACACGTGATACAGAGTAGCCTAGTTCATGTTTTAACAGCACAGCAAACACTGTAATGTCAACCACAAAAAAAAAAGAAAAAGAAAAAGAAAAAAAGCAGTAAGTAGTTTTGTGACCTTTGTGATGTGATGTGACTTAATATACTTCAATTAAAACAGCATTTCTGCACGTACACTGACGCTCTTCGCTGCATAATTGGGGGTGAAAAGGGTCTCTGTGTAGGTGTCGTGTATCTGACAAGAATCTCAATTTGGCATCAAGTCAGCATGATCTCCACACTCTGAATGGTTATTCATTCTTTTGTACAGGAATTCAATGACAGCTACATCAATGCAGAGGTATACTGAGTTCTTTAAATTTGCACTTTACAGTTAAGTTTGACTATAAAAGATGGTTTTTTTTTTAATGTATGTCATTCGCTAAAGTTGTCTATTTTCTTACATAGATAGACAAAGGGATCTATCACCACATTAGCATTTACCACCCTATATACATACACACACACACACACACAGAGAGAGAGAGAGAGAGAGAGAGAGAGAGAGAGAGAGAGAACGAGCTTAGGTTAACAGTAGTTTTTACATAGTACTTAACACTTAACGCTTTATGTGAACTTCATTTTTGACAAAGAAATTCAGATTCGTTTCAACCAGAGAACATGAAAGCAACGGCAACTGGAGTTGAAGGAAACCAGCGTTACCTTCCCTTATCCGTTTTTTTTTTACAACTCTAAAAACTACAATACCCAGGAGCGCCCCCACTCCGGATTCCTTCCACCTGATTGGTCAACTCAGAAGCCAATCGTTAGCCATATACGTGTCTGGCCGCCAGAGCATCCTTCCGTCATGGCGTCTGTATGGGCTAAATCCTTCGCAAACCTGTCGGTTTTGTCCGTTTTCTTTCTCCTGCTGCTATGTCTGCCACCCGGGGGAGGACAGAAGAAGAAGGAGGTAAGGCTTTCTCTTCCTAAGTGTATTTTTCAGTGGATATTGTTGTTTTGTCAGCGCTAAGGAGTCTGACAGGAGAGAATTCGCCGGTGTATGGCAGCGTCGAGCTAGCCAGGGTTATTCAAAGTGAGACCGGAAAACAACAAATTACGACTTCAAAATAAAAGCGTGAAATATGTTGACAGTAAAAATTTGACTCCAGAAAACAAAGCTCTGATACTGTAGCTATTTAGGGAATAGATTTAATACTGCGATGCACTCATTTTATTGATCACGGAGATATATTTCCATGTCCGGCTTAAGCGGTATTGGGACTGAATGTTTTTTCCGTGTTCTTTATTGTCGTAAATGGTGGTGTAAATATGGCGGGAAATTACATTTTAGATTTGCTTATCATAATGTCCTCTCATTTGTACTTGTACGTACTCTTAAATTTCACTTTTCTGTTTTATTAACAACGTTGCTGCGCATGATGGCGGATAAGGCTTGTATTTTGAAAATCTGGACAGGAACAATCCCTTTGTCATTTTGGGTGGCTTGACTTTAGTGTTGTGGCTGTGGCTCGCTGAGAATAGCAGAGTAGCCACACTATTTGAATGCTGTTGACGTTCACGTTTCTGCAGTTCTTGTAGTTGTCGCATATTACGAATAACGTTGGTCGTTTCGTTGAGGTGGACTGAGTGCATTGACGTTGTGTCGGAGTCAAAGTGTATCTGCTGTAGCTGAAACGGAAGACGGAAGAAGCTGCTGTGGCCTGTGTCGATGCTTCCTGGAATTTGTTACGGTGCTGCTGTTCGGCCCGTTGTTGTTGCTGTCTGCTCTCTCAGTACTTCTGTTCACTAGCATTGCACTTTGGCTTTTTTACACTGATGCGTGTATTTTAAAACCTGATGACGATCATGATGAACACAATTACGTTACATGATTACGTACACTGAATGTACAAAATGTTAGTGACATCTTCCCGCAGCCCATTTTGCATAGTCGACATCTCAAATGTCTCATAATTGAGAGCTACTTACCTAACTGTTCTACCCCCACCCCCTCCCTGGTAATTGTCATTTTTTCAGGGACATCAGGAAGGAATAATGGCTTTTACCTTAATTCACCTCATCAGTGAAAACTGTAATGGAAACTCTTTAGAGTTCATAATAATTTGTTCTTTCAGTGTTTATCCAAAAGTCCTATAGCTTAAAAAGTAAACCATATGCATATTTAGTGAATGCTTTCCATTTGAGTGCATACATTTTTAGTACAGGTGGCCCCTGAGGGAATCAAACCTCTAACCTTGACAGAGGTAGTGCCATGCTCAAGTGAACATGATTTATTGAATTGATCGGTTATGATGTTATTATTGTGGTTGTTACTTTGACTATTGACGTCCTATAAGATTTGATTAATTTCAAATTATTGTTACCTTTATGTGTTAATGCTGCTGACGGGACTTCCTGTTGTGGTTTAATGCGCTGCCTACTTGTTGTACTACCACATCAGCACCTTTCTGCTCTAGTCATTTTGCTTATGAATAGATTATTGAATGATTGGACAAATGTGTGACAGGAGAACAAATATTTGAGTGAATGGATGAAGAACTGCATGGGTGAACATAGAGCTGATTGAGGGGGAAGAATAAACTGATGAGTAAATGGACAGATTAACTACTGAATAAGAGGAAGAATGAATAAATAAATGAGACTGTCAATTTGGCAGTGCCCTGCAGCCACATTAGCATGTATTTATAAATATTTATTTTCTTTTTCTTTTTCTTGAATTAATCAAAATAGCTTACTAAATTATCAGTTTATGCTAAAAACTCATTTGAAGTTGGATCCTTGATATATTAATTATGTCTTGCAAATTTAAACAGTCAATAAGTTGGCGGTATTGTTTGTTTGTCATTGTATTTAGAGTACATGATTAAATATGGAGGGAAACACATGGTCATAATCACAAACGCCACCTACTTAACTGGTGATTTAAAACCCACATTACACTGTGGATGAGTCAGCAGCAAAAAGATGAACTCGATCTACCTGTCACATCACTTACACTTTAAAATGTACACTCAGACATTTTTATGGGGCAAAATATTTTCCATATTTTAATGTAGAAGAAGATCCCAGTTTCTTAATCAGTTAAATTGATCTCCACACGTTTGGTTATCTATCCTTCAAAGTTCAGAGAGGATAAACCTTTTCTGTGAACTAACCAAAGGATATTATCTGTAAAAGTTGCAACCAGGGTTGTGAAACTACTGAAACATAAAGGTATTATACTTACTAGAATTATTTTATTTCAGTCTTTATTCATCCAGGGAAGGTTTGGTGAACATCAGCGCTTTTTTTTTTTTTTTCCACAGCAACACCTTGCTTCACATTCACACACTTCCACAAAGTGACACCTGGGATTTGCCCAGTTCAACTGAATTTTCAGCTTTTGGCAGCTGCTGAAGCTATGAGTTGTGCTGATATGTTTTTTTTGAGACAGATGCTGATATACTTTGTTTTCACACCTATAACACCTGATAACTGATATGCATTCTTGTAAAAATTATAGGACAAATGCATGGGTAAGACACACCAAAATTGGCACATTTCATTCTCTAGCCAAGTCACTAAATTTTATGGCGATGCACCAAATACATTTTGAGATATGCTGCTCTGCACCTCGCTGCTAACTGACAGACATGGTGACGTATAGGCCCCTGCTTTCCACAGGGACAAAAACTGCAGATAAATGCTTAAGTTTTCACAGTAAAGGGCATTTTAACATGACTTTGCATTTTGTTTAGGTGTACTGAATTGATCTGCACAGGTAGATGCGATCAGGCTCTTTCAGCCTCAGCTCGACAAACAAGATATCATTAATTGGTTAGTTAGGCCTCGCAATGGATTTGTGCCAAATTTCATTTAACGGAAAGTCACAATGCAGGAGAAAAAGCAGAAACCTTTATGAAGCTGTTTTCAGACAGGAATTGTTAGAGAAAATAGCCCGAGTCAGGCACAGTCAGCTGGTGATGTGACAAACAAATGATCAAACAGATGGAGACTAGCTGGCTGCTCCCGCTGCCACCGTGACCCCCGCCTCGCCTAACTAGTCTTCAGGGGCAAACCCGCTATGTGCGCATCCCTAGTTGTAGTTTGCTCAGGGCCTCTGCAGCAGATAATGAATGAGTCAGAGACAGTGTTTTTTCAATCTCTTCCCTTGCCGAAATTTATCCAGCTGCTCTCGCTATCCTCTTGTCTTGCTGCCTTGTCCATGTATGACAAGTGGCTTGTGACCCCGGTGTTTTTGGCATTTATACACAGTGCTAACCCTGCCTACCTGGTGTTGTGCCGGCACACTAGAGCCATTTATTTGCAAGGACCTGTTTGAAATATCCAGAAGTGGTGTGGACTCATTTTGGTCCGGATTGTCATTGGTGGAGAAATTCATACATCACTTTCTGATATGAACTGTTTGAGGCAGAGTTTTGAAAATGACCGAGATCATGAGGTTGCTGGAAGGGGCTGTAAATGCCGGTCCTGAGCAGTATTAGCCCCATCTCTTCTTTCTGACTGGAGTTAATATATTTTGCCTGACAACATTAAACTTTTGTCCATCCTGTCTGGAAGATTTGAATGTCTTCTTGCTGGTTTCAGCTGCATAGCAGTCTGTGGATGGATGGCTCTGGGTAGTATCAGTGGGCTGCTGTACCAGCTAGCAGACAGGAGGTAGGGAAGCACACTTAAACACACACACACACACACACACATACATACACACACACACACACACACACACACACACACTATATGAGCCACAGGAGAGATATTGAGGGGTTATAATGTGAGAAATGTACTTTCCCAGTCGCCTGCCTGGGGCTGTGGCGGAGGGAAGGAGGAGGCGGAGGAAGATCTTATTTAGCTGGAAATGGACAAAATGGTGAAGCAGCATTTTGTATTCCTCTCCCTAACTCATTCTCTCGCTCCCTGCCCTCCCTTTCGCTGTTGCCCTGATCACCTCACACCTCTAGCAAATCAGGAAATATACTCTCTTTCTCTCTAAACACCCCCACTGAGGGTCAGCGGGAGACCCCAGAGCAGTAATCATGGACGTGCTTTTTTTAGCCACACTATTTCAGTCTTATAAAGTTTAATTTACTTGCAGTGAACTCAGTGCGTTCAGTCTTTTCTCATTTTCTGAATCTGTCCTAATCAGGATGCATGTATGGAGGTGTAGACCATAGAGGAAGGGTGGAGAATGAGGGAAAGAAATCTAGGAGTGAGGTACAGGAAGAGGAGAAATTAGATGTGGAGAAGGAAGGAGAGGAAGTGAGGTGACAAGACAGTAACAGACAAGGAGAAAGAAGAGAGTGAAGGGGGAAAAAAATCCAAAGTCGAGGCAACGGGGTCAGGCCCCCTCCCCTGCAAATCTATATGCCCCTCGGGGAGTGGGAGAAATAGCCACAGAGAGGAAGAGAATATTTATATCTCTTCAGCGCTCCCTCGTTCATCACCCTGGCTTGGCTAGATATTATATCCAGCTTGTGTTTTGTTTCTGTCCTAAGGCTGACTACAGCACAAAGAAAAAACCAATGTAAGCACTTCCCATACCAAGGGATATCGCAAGGAGGGTGAAGAGAAGGAAAGTCAGGGGCAGAAAAAGACTGAGAGAAGGTGAATTAAAGCGAGCGGGAGAGTTATATATCTACAGAGAGCCAGACAGAGATTGCAAAGTTGTGGACTTGCCACCACGCCCTGGGACCGGTCTAATAAGTGAATCAGAATAATCAGAGGCCTGCCTGCCTCTGCACACAGTGGCACTATAAACGAGCTGTAAGGCCCTTCAGGGCATCGCCTGCGCTACTTGCTGAGTTTAGACTGGAGCTTATGAGGCTAAACACTGTGTAAGCACTATTGACTCTTGGTGTTCTGCCTGGCTTATACGTTAGAGAATAAACCATAGCTCACCGTTTATGTGTTTTGCACTGTGTTTTTCTGCCCATGGATTTTAGGGGTGAATTATAGTACAACAGTGTCCTGCAGAAACCTTATATCTCAGCATTTCATGAGCTCAGGGGCAATCTGGCGGATTTTCACCACTAATGCTGATGTATTTTTTTGACATGATGCAGTGAGTTAAATGCTATGTGTAAGATGCATCTCTTGAAAGTGGGGGAAAAGCAATAATTACAATGCAAAATGAAGCACTCTTAAACCAAATTAAGCATTTATTACAGCTCTGTGAGGAGAGAGATGATCTCAAACTGTCTCAACGACTCCCAGAAGCTGCTCCCACAAGGAAGACAGCGTCTCAAAATATTCACAAACATTCATAGAGCAATGCATGAAAACTGCAGTGTCCACAGGTTCACACACAACACAACATGGAGAATGGAAAATTGCAGGCGTTACTGTCAGTTCCAGTTGGAAATAAAGCAACAATAAACATGATGCTAACCCCGTGAATGACAGACACCCTTTCTGAGTGAGATCAAACCAGTGCCGTCAAACTCCACCACAACCATAACCACACACACACACACACACACACACACACACACACACACACAACAAAAACAAAACAAAAAGCCTGTCAGAAGTGGTGTTACATGGTTCTCTGCAGAACACTGGCTGTGGACCTATATAGCTTATGGCTTTACAGCTCTGTGTGCAGACTGTGTGTTTTGTACTTTGACTTTTTAAGCAGCCTTGACCCTGGGGGCGCACTGGTGATGAGAAGCTTGAAATCCAGAGAAGGAAAGGAAGCATAGGCCAGAAAAGTGCCTGTCAGTCTTTTTGCTGCCACGGTGTGCTTTAGCTGAACAACAGATTTCCACAGCAAAGCAAAATAATCGATTGCTTGGAAAGTCTCAAAGAAAGGCTTCATTGAAGTCTTGTAGCAAACACGTTGAGCTGCTGGACATGATCCAAATTTCAATAACTGGCAAGATAATTGGTGGATTATTAAGCTCATTAAATTGTATTGTAAAGTAATAGATGCAATTTATTTTTAGAGTGGTTTTCTGAGCATCTGGGCAAGATCTCAAGACACAAAATAGCTCACAACTGAGCCACACCAGATTTTTTTTTTAATTAATTATTAAAAATTAAAGTAGTCCACTGTTGGCTCTGTAAGGCCCATCTCCAATAAGCTGATCAACAAACTTCATCAAAAGGGTATATGACTGTAAGGTTGGGAGAAAGACCCCTTCTGAAAAAAAATCGATTGTGTCACAAGTCATCTGCCTTATCTGCTGCAGCTTGTTGCAGCTGGACATGGTGCACGTGTCCGCCAGCAGAGAACACTAAGCTCAGGCAAATCCCCATTTTCATTGGAGATAACATCGACATAAAATTCAGCGCTCTTCAACAAGCATGTAAAACAAAAAGTTTTCTATTCTCCCGCATGTTTTACACTTTCTGTTTATTGTATTTATCAGGTCAGTTTCCTTACCTGCTCTGTTCTTTTGCACACGCCCACTTGTAAAAAGTATGCACCAATACACCAATTTCTCTTAATCCCTTACCCTGATTACTGAAATCAGTGATTTGACATGACATTTGAGAAATTGGGCATCTGCCACCTGAGGGTGAATAACCCGATAACTGAAGTACATGTGAACATACTGACTGATACATTGTTGAGAGTCAACAATGCACAATAAGTAAGGTGGGCAATATAAAATAAGGGGATGTTTAAACAAGTACAGTGCAAATCATGGACTGATTGTGGTCGTGTAGTTTTAAATATAGGATTTTTTTGACTAAGTATAAATGGACCCTTTTTGCACATTTTGTATTCATGTATAAGTCTTGTATCTAACTGATAGCTACATGAATTTTGTAATTCCATTAGTGGCATAAAAAAAAAAAGAAAAAAGAGGGGAAATTTTCCAATACATTAATTGGACCTAATTACAGGTTGCGAGCACCTCCTTTGCCAAAATATATGATAGGGGCTGCCAGCTGTTGCTGTGGGTATTGAGTGTGTGTGCGCACAGTAATTGTCGTGTGTTTTAAAATAACACCAGCTGGATCTGCCTTACTTGGAAATCACAGATAAGCAGTATACAGTTCACAGGATTTACAGGATCATTTTCAATCCATGGGAACTGCTGCTTCCATAACAAAAGATTTTTATTTTTTTTTTCCTTTTCACCTCATTAAAGTACCCGCTGCTATGTCTTGCTGACAGATCCCTGGCTAAATCTGTGGTGACGCCTGGTCTGATTGGTCAGTAACAGCCCAGAGAGGAGACGGTGGCAATGGCAGAGGAGCAAAGCAAAGATAACAGGCTTATCACTTGCTGAGAAATATTAAGACCAAAAATGTTCTTCAGACACTTGCTGACTTTGGTGTCTGTCTGGCCAATCAGCTGACTTAACTCAGTGTCATACTGCCCCCAGGCCACCGGACAATCCTCACAGCTGTACCCTACTAACAACATACTAAGGTTTACATGCTGCCAGACACTGAAACATTTTACATTTGAAAGGCTCCTGCTAGACAAACAACTTCAGACCGCAAAGCCAGTTCCCCATTTACTGTCAATGGAACAGCTTAAGGGTCTTGACAACATTACAAATTAGTCTCTGGTCCACAGTGCAGTGTTATAGTGATTGGCCTCAAGCCAGTGCAAATGTTTTGCTGGGCCCTTTCACATGGATGCATGTGCTCTACCAGCTTCTACGTGCAAATTAACAGGCACATCTATCACAGAGCAGACAGTGGACCAAGGTTTGGCCCACTGTGCCCATCTCAACAGTAATGTAAGTAATAATAAGTTAAACTGCTGGTCAGCACCATGGACAGCAGTAATATAGCCTACAGCTTTAATACTGAATAATGGGCAAAGATAAATAAATAAATAAAATAAAAAAAAAAAAAAAATCCAGTAACAATGTAATTATTGTTTGCAGCCCCAGGCTTAAGTAAGCTAGAGCGTATAGATGTGTGTGGTTACTGTGGGCGATTGTTGGTATATTATATACATGTACAAACAGAAAAGATGCAGCACGCACATCCCAATGAAACTCAGGTGCCGGATAGAGAGAGCAAACAATGAATAAAAAAAGATAAAGTCCACATGTTGAAATAAATAGCTCCCAAATAAATAGCTTGGAGGCTGTTTGTTTTCTCATGTTATATATATACATGGTTCAGCAACTCTTGAACCAGTTCATGAAATGGTGCAGTTGCTCTGTGCACAGCAGTGTGCACCTTCCAAGGTGCCGATTCATAAATTCAGTCCATGGAGTTCATCGCACACGAGGAGGCATGCAAATTGGTTTCTACACAGATTTATTAAATTATATATTGCAACAAGTGACAATGCATTTCGCCAAGAAGGCTTCATCAGGTTCACTTGATTAACCTGATGGGTGAGTAATAATGAGTCTGTTTAAGCACCCCCACTTTTAACAAAATGAGCTCTTTTGATTGATAGCATATGGACTAACATTTTAGTCCCCACAGGCATAAATGATTCATGACAGTGGAGAACCATATTATGGCTGCGTTTGGATTAGTGCTCTCACACTGCGGTGCAGACAGGTATGACTGCTGAAATTTTAGGGGGGAAAAAAGTACCGTCATTGCTCAGGGAAAACAGCTAGGTTTACTGACCGCATGAGCAACAGTCACCCAAGTGAGCAAGGGGGGTTCAGGTTTATTTGAATATGCTATGTTACTCGTGGTGTTGTGCAAAGATAGCTCTTAACTTCCTATTTAATAGACACAGTGTGCAGGGCTGTTATCATGCTCTGTAGTGGGACTGGAGGATGGATTCAAGTTTGTCCCATGCTGTGTGTGTTAGAGAGAGAGAGAGAGAATGAGAGAGAGCACATCGGTGTGTTTATGTGTCCGTTTGAATGCAAGAAATTACATTTGTGTGGTTTCAAGCTTGTTCCCCACTGTTTGTTTTAGAACAAAGTGCATGTTTAAAATTTAGACCTGTCTGTCTTTGGTGTTTCCATGTCTATATGTGTGTGTGTGTGTGTGTGTGTGTGTGTGTGTGTGTGTGGTTGCATTCCTCTATCTGGTGCCAGGTACCATGCTGCGTTTTATCACAAAAGGCTGCCGAATGGCAGTAACAGGCTTGTCATACGTGTTGCGCAGCACGCTTTGTGGTGTTAATATCAGGGCCAGTCTTTACATTTCTATCTATGTGCTGCACTCCCACTGCCTGACCGGTTATCACTCTTGTACAGGAGATGGATTTTCTCTTCCCCGCATCTTCGCTCTCTGTCGTTGTTTCTTTTCCTTTTTCACCCCCTTCATCATCTTGTTTTCTTTCTCGCCTTCTTTTGTCATTTGTTTCATTTTTCTTGGGTTTTGTCTTTGTCTCTTTCTCTTCTGTTTTGCGCAGGAACACCGGCGCTCTCTCTGACTGTCCCTCCTTCCTCATGAAAATAAATGCGCACGGATGCGGCGAGGGTTCAAGAGAGATGAATATTGTATTGCCCCCCCA
>OMLF01048932.1:0-18296 GCA_900302615.1 Holocentrus rufus | reverse complement strand
ACACAACTTCAGAATAGCCTATATGAGGTTCTCATATGCTCTGAATAAAACAAAAAAGGGTGTACTGATTGACCTGCTAAGGTAAGAATTACAAGCAGTGATGGAGGTGTCACATTTTGTTATGCATCTGTAATCCTTTACAGCATAAAATTGTCTTGCCTCAACTTATGCACATCATGTTTTCAACCCTCTTTTCATCAATGAAGTCTGCTTGAAATTTCTCCGATCCTTGTCCTTGTCTTGGGATGTGATTTAACCCATAAATTGACCCTGTCATAAAAACCATGTGTCCATGTCAATGTCATGATATAATACGAGATATCTTCTGGGTTTTTTGATAACATAATATCATGATACAGTATTGCATTAATGTTGTCTTTTCCTGGTTTTAAAGGCTGCATCACTTCATGAAATTACTGCACCGCTATGATAATTGCCTTGAGATAGCTTCTGTTATGATTTGGCACTGTAGAAATAAAACTGACTCGAATTACAGTAAGGGAATGCAATTTTATGAATTTATTAGACTGTTCTAGCTGTTCTCTTATTTGCTTCTACCTGCTTGATCATCATATCCACATGCTAATTATTGTTTATCAAAAATCTCATTGTGTAAATATTTTGTAAAAGCACCAACAGTTGTCCCTAAAATATCAATATTGAGGTATTCGGTCAAAAGTATTGTTTTACTTGATTTTTGTCCATATCACCCAACCTTTCTTCATAGGATATGGCACAATTATCTGCAAATTTTAATTGCATTATTGGTTTATTGTATTAGTGGGAAGTTATTACATTTACAATTGTAATATTTTATTGCCTCCTGTGGGCTAATTAGTGACTATACTTGACTCTCAACATAGACTTCAAAATCTACAGCATCTCAGTCAGAGTGAATGGAACACGTTTCTCTAATGCAGCTGATTTAGACTGATATGACAAGTGGATTTTCACATCAATATCTAGCCTATTGCTGTTTTAAGTTATTAACGCAGCATTAAAATACAAGCAGTTACATCACACAACAAGTTCAAATATAGCTTTAGGTGCAGGCAAGGTAAGTGTAAAGGATGCAAAGTCAAAGAGTCTTTTTTGATATATTTTCCACATGCAATATCTGGTAACACTTAACTTGAGATGATGCTCATAAGGCACATTACAAACCCATTAGGAGTGCATGATGATGACCGTATTTCCTCAAATAGAGGCCAGAGCCTTTATTTACCTCAACTGCAGAGGGTACCAGGGCTTTACTGGAGACAGGATTTTATTTGAAAGGTTTTTATTTCTAATTCCCTCTATTTGATGGGTAAATTTGCTCATATTTTAGAATGAAGCTTGTTTTCTGATCTGCTGTCTTAAGTGCGCTTATTCCTCCCCCTCTCCTGCTCACTTTTTTCCTCCCCTCACCTGTTTTTTTCTTCTTGTTTTGTCCCCGGCCTGTATTTGGGGTCTGCCTTTATCTGTTCGTGTCGACCACACCCCCAGCCATTTTTGGAGGGCTTGCTTTTAACTAAGTACTGGCTTTTATTTGAGGAAACACATATTATAAATTAAACACATTGTGACAAAGATGCAGGGGTTGAATACACCAACATAACTGTCTAAGTTGACATGATATTAAATACAATGACATGATATTAATTTGAATATAACTTTCTGATGTTTGTGATGCTTGTATTGAATTTGTGCTTCTAATGGGTTTATAATCTGCTTGTCATGTGCATTTCAAGTAAAGTGTTGTCCAGTGTTTCTATTTGAGCAATTTCTTTTCTCTACCTCTCTGTACTGGCAGCCTGCACGGCAGACACCTGCTGAAGCTGTAACAAGTTAGCCGTGTGTGTGTCTGAGTGTGTGTCATGTTGTGATAGAGGGTGAGAGTCAGTCACTGCATGTGTGTCACTGTGAATGCCCGGCCGTGTTTCTGTCTGTGTGTCTGAATGTGCGGCTTTGTGTGTTTCTCGATCTGTGGCGGAGACTCTTTCCGCTTGTGTTTCTGCTAGAGTGTGTGGATCTGCAGCGGTGTGTTTGACAGAGTGTGTGTTTGACTGTGTGTCAGTGTCTGCATGTGTCTGGTTGTACTGTAGGTCGTCCAGTAAGAGATAGGGGGCGTTGTCTTCTACCAAGGCTGCAGACTGAACACTTAGACTACCTGGGAGTAAACACATACAAAAATATATATTTATTTTTCAAAACTGTCAATACGGCATCAATGTAAACAAATATCATAAAGTAAGTGGAGGTAATAAAGTAGCAGTAGTAACATTTTGTATCAGGATATGTGATGTTTTTGAAGTCATACTGAATTGACTAAAATTTATTGGAATATTTGTAAATTTCAATCGAGTTACAAAAAACAACTTTTTTTCAATTGGAAATCCCTCCAAGATTCTTCTGTTACTATTTCTAACAAATATCATAAATGGGCCTATTTTGAAGTAATGGAAGTATAGCTGGTAGGGATTCAGTGTCTTACTCATGGACACTTCTTATATATTTGCTGACATAATTTGAATCCGAGTTGTCCAGTTGAAGTACAATCTCTCTATCTACTAGGTCGCCCTTCCACTCATATAATTAAAATTATCTATGTAAATTAGATCTGTACTCATGGATATTACATCTGGGCCACAGTGGTTACATTGCCTGTGTGTGACAGCTGCCTCGAACATCTAATATGTTTCCAACTGCTGTTTTACCAAAATAAAATAGCTATATATAATGTCCTGACGTGCTGATTAAATTTGATTAAATGAATCAAAATATCATGACAGATATTAAGATGACAGCTGAGGAGAATGTGAGAATCTATATAGCGTATGGACCATTTATTTTGGTAAATTGGAAGTGGGAAAACATCCAAACCAGCGGTACCATTATCTGATTAACGATAAAGAGCTAACAGCTAACAGCAATCCCTCAAAAGTGGATGAACTTTAAATTCTGGTGAGTATTTTGACTTGAAAACAGGAGATAATAATACAGCACACACAGATGGGGTCATGAATTGTGGTTTCATAGAGCTAATTTGGTCAAAAAATGAATTTTCTAGTCAAAATGAATGCACTTTTCCATATAACCCGGCTACAACCAATAGTCAAAGCAAAGCGTGCCTGCTGCACATGGAAAAAACTCTAGATGCAGCGAGGTGTGAGCTACGGGTGTCACACAGGCTGTGTGACTGCTCTAATCTATTAACAAAGGTGCCAAAATGAGAAGCAAGAGGTAGCACGACTCTCACACACGGGTAACCAGTGTGGCTCAGGCCTTCGTGCCTTCATAGGTTAGGCTTGACAAATGGCCAAAACTGTTGAGAAAGTAGAGCGTGAAATTTAAAAGAATTCTCCCATGTTTTGGGTAAAATCCCCTTTGAGACTTACCCAAACTCAAGATGTTGGATACCATTTTCACCTGTGTACCTCCACTGGTTAATTTCTTATAGGTAGCATTTCATGTTAGCTTAGCATGAAGACTTGAAGTCTATGTTACTGGAAACGTTACTAGAAAAACTGCTCATCTTCTTTGCCACATTTTATGCAAAAAACAAATCAAAACAACAACAAAAAAAGAACATACATACATGATATTCAAACACAAATGACACATCCAAATATGAAAGCAAACACCTTTCCTACCAGGGAACTCCTTCAGCACCAGTGTGCCATGTAAACCTGAGGACTGGTTGGGTTGCAGACCAGAGCAGAGGGAAGAGCCAGGCAGACAAGGGGATTGGCCTGGAGAAGCACCAGGAAGTGAGAGCAGAAGGTCCATGAAGTGGTCTCGGTGATGAAAGGGGAGGGGCTTAGCAGGGTGGGTGTTGTTAGGATTGGTGGGTTTGCTGTCAATGGAGTTGGCGGTACTCCCTTATTGAACAGACACACATACACAGACATTAAAGATTCTTTGATTGACAGATCAGTGTCCAGTGGTCGAAATGCTGTTTCAGAGCCATTCCAGCCTTCCAAGAGTAAAAACACTGAATATTCTTTTTTTTTTTTTTACATAACATTATTTTAACATAATTGGCAGCTTCTATCATAATTTTGCCCTAATTTTCCCTAAAAACATACTGGTCAAATATTAACATAAGGATCAGTCTGTGACTCACGGTATCCAGCTGGTGCTGGAGGTCCCTGCTCTTCCACGTCATTGTGACTGAATACATCACCGGTGACATCAACTGGTCCATAGACTGACATGGCTGCTGGCTGTTGGGGGCTGGGCGTCTGAAGCTCCAAGACTACCTCCTCCCCCTCCTCCTGCAGCTGTACATCTGATTGGTCAACTGCTCCTGGTTGTACATCTGATTGGCGCATAGCTCCCAGCTGGATGTCGTAATGATGTACAGATGTTCCTTCCTCCTTGCTGTGGTTGGCCGACCTGCTCTGAACCCCTTTGACATTTTCATTAACCTCATTGTTCGTATGGTTAATGCGGGACGGGCCGGAGGTGATGTCATCTGCAGTGGTGATGCCATGAGAGTTGTGAGGGATGGTGTACTCGTAGGTGATGTGTGGGAGTTTCCCATTTAGGTTGTAGTACTACATACAAAGGGAAAAATAACAGTTTACTAATTAACATGAAATACAAAGAGATTCATAAATAAACTAAAAATTAGAGTTATGGACTCAGGACACTGATTGGTTTGCATAAGTAGAGCTGATTGTATTAATGTAAATATAATTATAATCATTTGGATTTTTATGGCCTTGGGGTTACAAAGGGTGGAACAATACATTGATAATACAATATATTGTGACATTTCCTCGTTATGTTATCAATAAATATGAGGAATGTTTAAATAGTACCTATACGAAATATTTATCTATAGCCTTATGATTAAATAAATTATTTAAAAATTGAAATTTATATATACCTATTTACATAAAAAACATTAAAACGATGAAAAGAATGATTGATTTCTGCTTATTGAAAAATGATTCATTTTTTCCCAGTTATTTACAGTACTTCCTCTTTAGCTACAGATATGGTGATGTATCATAGCTGATTACTGATATTACTAAAATATATTGCATATCGCAGAGTCGCCTGGATTGTGATAACATCATTATCATGGGTAAAATTTTGCGATATTATCATATCACAAGTTACCCAGTGATTCCCACCCCTACTGTCAACATCATGGAATTTGCTGCCATGTTTACTTCCATGCATTGACATTTTGGCACTTTAACGTCAAGTGGGAGATACTGGAACCCACCAAATATTCCTAAATGTTCTACTTGTGCCACTAGGAGGCGGATGTGAGCGGCCTTTCCAAGTTGGCAGCTCATATTTACAGTAAATCCAATGTGATCTGAATGTGGCATATAAGCTAGCAAGACGTGCTCATTATCGCCATGAACTCAATTCAGCACTGCTGAGTGGTAAGGTTTGGTTTGCAGCAGTCGGCCAGCAAATGAATGTCATTTTTTGAAAAATGATGAGTGCAGTTTGTGCACCTAGAAAAATTATTTGAAAATGGGTGCATACACAGACAGCTGCAGACAAGCCTTCGGACTGCAAACATGCACACAGCTCTGGTTAAACTAGAATTTGGCTGTTGCAAGGGGAAGCGTTCCACCAGAAGAGTGTCCCAGTACCACTAAACACAACGCCCTTAGTATGTCCTTTTTCTTTTCATCCACGCACAGAACTACTTTATTTTTTTAAAGACCCAGTTAAATTAAGGGATCGCGTTTCTTAGTGAGTGTTTAATGAAGTTTGAGTGGCTTTCACAAATCCTTCTCCCAGATACTTTCACTTTCACTACTTTCACTCCCTGCACACCTCCACGTCTCTTCACTGCCTGGGTGATTTCTCTCAAGAATTTTGCACATTTGATTGTCTCTATTGTTCAGAGATGAAATGTGGGTACAGGCTGCACAGCGGACATCCACGACCTGTCCATGTGGACATCTGCTGACTTCAGCCGGTGATGATATTTAGAAGTTGAAAAAAAAAGTAGGCTAAAAATTTTATAAATCATATTTATTTCATATGTGTAAGTGTTGTAAAAATAAATTTTCACCAAAAAAGATTTGAAATAGTGTGTGGTTATGTAATAATTTAAATTTTTTTTGGTAGGACACCTTTTTTCCCAATTCCAAATTTTATTTGGTATTTTTCTTCACAATTTTTATTTTGTGAGTTATAAACTACTGAATCAGAGCTAAGCAGAAAACTGTTCAGCCCTAAATGCATTGAGAACGATTTCAAAGTGTCTACTGATGCATGTCCTCTGACACTTTTCTAAACGCACTGCAGGCATCAGATTCTTGCGTCACAGGGCCACTGATCAACCCAGCTTCAAAACTGTGATGGGTTAGTTAGGTGTGCTTCATATTACTAGCAATGTTTACATAGGCAGAGGTGAAAATAGACATGCGCTAGGTATGGCGCATGTCAACACAATCAACAGGCTTCTACCCCGGGTTCCAGTGTGTTTGTGTCCAGCACAGATCTGTGTGGGCTGGAGAGGAGTTTCTGCCTTTCCAAAACTGTTCAGTTTCCAGCTGATCACTGCTCGATAACTGTATTGATCTCATGCAATCGGAAGTCTGGCGTTGTCAAAAATTTGGCAAGGATGGGAAGAGTAAACCAAATGCATGTGTGAGTTTTAAGTGAGGACACAAAGGGACTTCCGGTGAGCATTTCAAGATGGTGATACAGTTCTAAAACTCTCCCAGTCAGATAATGCAGTGAGGACGCACACTGTCATGCCAGTCACACAACAACCCATGGAAGTCTCTTTTGACTTGAATGGAACACCTGATCAGGTCTGTCTGATTCAGTTCTGACGCCTCCAAATCAAAATGGTGTTCAAGGCATCGACGTGTTTTGACGCCTGTCATACCCTGGCAGTGCGTGCCATGCAACTGAAAACAATGAATTTGAGTAGAAATTAAAGTTGAGGCACGTCAAAATCGATCTCAGTGCATTTTGGGCCTTTTCAAGACAAACAGAAGCTGTTGCATTTTAGAGTCATTGGCTATTTTTTTACATATGTGGCAATGGCTATGATATTAAACATGGCTGTTGCTGCCAGTTACCACACATAAACATTTCTTTGTTTCTGGATTAGACAACTGTATGTATGTCTGTGTGTGCACGCGTGTGCGTGTGTGTGTGTGTGTGTGTGTGTGTGTGTGTGTGTGTACTACCATAACATTAAGGCCCTGAAGTGTGGGTCCCTGGGCGATGATGTACTCCAGCCCATCAGAGAACACACTGCTTGGACGTCGATATTTAAACACAGTTCCCGCCACATGGAAGTTTTGAGGGTTGTCAATCACAGTGTTGCCGTTGAAGAAGAAATGGCCCGCTTCATCTGACAGGGCTGGATGGGAGGTGAAACATCGGGTGTAGGGACGAAGACAATGATATTGAAGTTATGGGTCGGAACCCAAACATACCCACAAAAAGATGAAATTTATTCTGTCCTTATTTTGGCCTTCCATGCAGTGTAACACAGGCTGAATAAACCACTTGAGACTACTAGGACATAGTCAATGTAAGATCAACTTATATAATACTAATAATATAGTAGACTAGTCATGAGTGTAAGATGGGCTGAATAAAATACTTAACACTATACTTAATACGACACTTTATACTTAAGACTATAAGGAATTTTTTTTTAATTAGCCTGAACAGCAGGCTATGAAATCAGGTCTAGGTTGTGAGAAACATCATCTTGAAATGACTTAAAGAACCAAAAAACTATGAACTCTGATCATAGCTAAGGTTAGTGAAGAAGTGAGAAGTGTTTTTATCATTTATTTTTGTCATATAATTTCCTTAACGTTGGTTATTGATAGGGTTGGGCATCGTTTGGATTTGTACATTCTGATTCCAATTTCGATTCCGCTTATCGATTCCGGTTCTTAACTTTTCTTGATTTCAGTTCCTTAAACAGCAGGGTCAAAACCACAGAACTTGAATGAATTCAACTTCTGTGGTCACAACAGGACAGCTTATTTCATAGAATTCTTTTTATTAGAAAAAACTTCACAAGTTATATTCATATTCACATTGTTAGTTGACTTTATACAGTTTGTTATTACATGATATGATTAATTCGTTTCATTCACTGAACTTTAACCCGCTGAAATGACAACACTGTCTGCAAGTTGGCATTTTCATAATTTTCATTTAGGGGATTCTGTTTGCGATGAGGTCCACGAGGACCTGCTGGCAGCACTGGCTGGCTGTCCATGCAGGAGGAGAGGGCGGCAGCAGAGGAGCAACTTGTTAAAGATGGTGCAGTCGGTGATTTGAATACCATGCACATTGCGAAGTAATAATTGTGTCACATATGTTGCACTGTGCCACCGCGTCCTTTATCGAATTAAAACGAAGCAACACTTTTGAGTGGCATCTGCGCTTCTCGTCCATGACGTCCTAACTCACAGATATGCCCACCTGCCTCTTCTTCCAGTTATTCTTCATTGATTGTTTTACTATCGGAGTGGTGGAGTGATACAAATGCCGGCAAATGAAACAAGTGCAGCTCAAATTTGTTTAGGAACCGAAAAGCAGAATCGAAAATAACATGTCTTAAGAATTCCTTTGAAACCGTAAATATACAAATCATCAGAAAAAAATTCAACAATAGGTCTGCTTACAAATAAACAAACAGGTATGCATTTAACAGTATTCAAAAATATTGCATTTAATTGCTCAATTAAATAGAACTGTTTTTTTTACTATCATGACTAATCCTAAAATGCTAAAATAAAAAAAAATAAAAACATGGAAGCATCTAGAGAAATGCGCAAATCAAATTTAGAGTCAAAAAAGCTGGTAACCATCTTGAACTCACAGTTCAACTGGTGGGTATTCCCATGCCAATAGTGCATGGGAATAAGTGTATGTGAGTATACATACTGCATAGCTCAACTATTAGTATACCTACAGAATGTTTTTTTATGTTTTTGTTTTTAAGTTAATTTTTTTTCAATTAAAAGTGACTTAGAAAAATGCTTAAAACCTCAGACGGAGGTGGAAGCAGTGGATCACCAACTAGGCATTCTTTACCTTTAGAACAATGACTACCAATGACTGAAAATGAAAATAAAAAGTCTAATTAAACTTTCAGAAATACAGAGAGAATCTGTACAAAAAAGACCAGCGCTTGAATGTGGGAACAGACCTTGACAACAACTGAATGATATCATAAAGATGTAAATTATATGAACCTGGATAGAATTTAATCGTGTTTCTAAGAGACCTTGGTCAATTAGTATAAGTGCACTATATATGCACTGAATGTGACTGCTTGACAATAATGAACAAAGAATTTGATGTATTGGTACAGGAAGCAATATGAGCACTTTTAAATATGGACAAAGTCTGAGATGGAATTGATTTTCCTAATTTTCCTAATGTTCCTAATTTCTTTTCTCCGTTATCTGGTCTACAAGATTACTCATGCTCTCTGGCTTCTTTTCATATGGATATTGTTTTTGTTGTTTGTGTTTGTTTTGTTTGTTTCTTTTTTTTGTTTTTTTAAACTTCCTGGACTGTGATAGCATAGTCTCTCACGCCAGACATGCTGGTTCCACAATTTCCATATATTTCCACCTAACAGTCTATATTTCGGAAGTGCTGAAAATCAGTAGCAAAATAAGGAAGATATCCGGTCATTTCCTCACTTCTGTATTCCCTGTGCAGATGTAGAAATAAAGCCTGGCTAGCCGGCTGCTGAGCAACAAGCTATAACATTAGCAATTAACCTCCAAATTAGTTGCATATCTTTCTTTGTAAGATGTCCACATCTTGCACAAGGTTCCTCCTGGCTGCAGAGATTTTCTTACGTCTTTCTGTGTCCTCTTTCACTGGTTCCAACGGTCTATCATCCATGGTAACTAGCTGTTTCAGTTATGCTTCCGAGGGGAATACATTTTCTTAAACACTGTCATAATTCGTTTTTTCCAGTGGAAGATGACAGCTTCCTCTCCTCAAATTTTAACCGACTGAATTACGGATTTATCTATGGAGCATTTGAAGATTGTGGAAAAGACAGTCTGGCTTGAGAGACTAGTGATAGTGGGACTACTTCTTAAGATCACAAAGAATAATGGGCCTCATTCACCTAAGAAGAAATTTCTTCTTAAAACCCACTTACACACTTTTCACCAAGATTCTGGCATTCACCAATGTTTTCTTCTTTGGCACACTCAAGAGCACACTTGTGCACATTTGAGTGCTGAAATGCTTGTGCAAAATAACTGATTATTGCATTTTCTTCAATTCTACAGTTGTAAGAAATAGGATTTAAATTACAATAATATTTATACAATTTATAATATTTTTTCAATAATTATTTTCATTATTTTATAAAGCATTATGTCCTTTTAAAATAAATAAACACTACACTAACACTGCAGTTATCAGGTGTGTGTCTAAATGCTCAGTCGATGGCACACCTGAGAGTGCTGTCTGTCCAATAACGGCCCCTGTGCGCTGGTCCAGCTCCAACAACTCTGGGCAAGCCTGTCCCCCTCCAGTGCTCAGCGTCTCTCTTCTGCTTTTGGCAATATTTTTTTTTTTTGCCTCAGATTTGAGATCAAACCATTTTTTCTTTACTTCATCAGTTGAGTGCGATTCTCCTGATCCCGCGTTCACTGAACGAGCAACAGCATCCCATGCATTTTTCTTTCCTGTTCCCTTATATCCACTGCTGACACGACTAAATATAACGGCTGGTGTGTTCTTTACTTCCTGCACCAGAACCTCTACTTCAGAACTACTAAAGTTCTTTTTACATTTGGAGTCCGATGCTGCGCCCTCTTTAGACTTGCGTGTGGGCATTCTTGACTTATCTTAAGTCGATCAATTTCTGTGTGAAATTTCTTTATGCACACGGCCCTGCAGTGTCATGCCCTTTTGTGGGGATTGGGGGGGGGCGTTTACTTATGCTAATGAGGATAAACTGGCACTCGCTTGCAATTTACGAAGTCAGTGGGATTGATCAATACAAGAACACAGGTGCGAACAATTCTGGCAGTTTAAGAACGTGTCATGAATCTGACGTAGACTTTTCTTAGGATCTTGCTTAAGAAAAAATTTAAGAAAAAACTTAGGAAGATATTGGTGAATGAGGCCCATTGTTCTTTAATAAAGTCCTTAACAAGGGCAGTTAGTTCTAACTCAGCATGCTCTATGGCTATCTCACCATAGAGCCTGCATCTAACAGACAGACAGATTAACAGTTTAATACCAATCTACCTGTTGAGTTCTTACTCAATATATTGACCTTATAGAAATTGTTCTTACCCAGGATGTTCTCAGTCTTGCGTCTCTCTACGATCTGAATATCTGTGGCTCCTGCTGGGATGCTGGTGATGAACACGTAGCCTGATGACAGACAAAGAGACAGACATACACTTTTAACAAAGGGATGATGACCTCCTGCCAGCATACCTTCATCAGGGATCTGTGGAACACTATGGGTCAACAAAAGACCAATAAACACTGACACTAACCATAACCAAAAAAAAAAAAGAAAAGAAAAGAAAAAGAAAAGTTTTTCTGGGGAGATAGACCTTGTATGTTAAGATTAAGACCATTCATCACCTCCATTTCACCCCAGCTTCTCCTAAAACCTTTATCCTGTCTACAAACCTAATTACCATTACTATCAGCTGATAGGTAATCAATTATTCCCCAGGTTCTTACCTGGGGAATAAGGCACTTGCCGTAAATTAATGGCTAATTAGCTATTTGGATTTTGTGGTATCTTGTGTGCAAAGTTGACATTTTGGCCTGAAGGTGGAGTTTGCCAAAATTGACTGGGTTCATCCTCTTGAACTCAAATGATCATGAAAATCTGTTCAACAGACTGCAGGTGCTGGGCAGACGGACGGACCCTGCCTTCCAGCCAGGCAAAAAGGTGTCATTCCCATTAACACTTCAAGGCTTCTGCTAGTCAAACGCCTTATAGTTTTTCAAGGCTTTCAGAAAGACTATTAAAATTACAGAGACAGGTTTAAAGAGGGTTGCTGAGGACATTTAGGAAAAAAAGAAGTTATTAACTGTTTCACATTAAAGTAAGCAAAAATGGCAGGCTCAGACATGAAAAAGCTAATGTGCTGGAATTTGGATCAAAAGACCCAACCATATGTTTTATGACCATTTAGCCAGAAGGATAGAATACCAGATGATGTGATTTTAGCTATTAGCCACGCACAAGCATAGATAACTGTATGCATGTGTCTGTCCACAAGCACTTTGTGTGTGTGTGTGTTACCTAACTGTGTGAGTCCCTTCCTGTATGATCCAGAGATGCGCTGACAGGACATCCCGTTGCCTCCACACACACCACATCTGTCTACTGTCTTACTGCTGTACAGCTCACCATCACACCCTACAGGCTGCAGGACGACAGAGCAAGAATTCAACCCCAGCATCCTCTGCGTTAGGCAGCTTGTTAGTTAATTAGTGACTGAGAAAAGCTCGTCAGCTCAATCTTCAGCTGGCAGGTCAGTTGATAAGTCAATCAGTTATTCAGATATGTTGTCACTTTGTCAGCATGTTGGTGATTCATACATTCATCCAACCATCAGTTAGTTAGTTGGTTTGTTAGTTTGTCAGCTAGTTCTTCAGTTGATTGGCTAGTTGATCATTCCTTCTTTCATCCAGTCAGTCCCTTAAAGGAATACTCCCAACGTTTTGGGCAAAATACCCTTTTTCTGACTTGCCCAGACTGAGACAAGATGTTTGATACCATTTTCTCCTCTGTACATCCATTGGTTCAGTTCCTATGGGTAGTGTTTCATGTTAGCTTAGCATAAAGACTTGAAGTCTAGAAGAGTCAGTAGCCTAGCTCCGTCAAAGTGAAAAAATAAACCTTCCAGCAGCTCCGAAGCTGTCTTATTTACACAATGTATTATGAGTATTTGAAACAGATGTCTTGACATTTTTTTAGCTGCGACCAGTAGCTATGTAGCTAACTCTGTTAGTCGTTTGGTCCACAAAACTTTGCCCACCCTGGAGCAGTCACAGTGGGAGTGGCCGATAACAAAAAGGTGCATAACTTCTAAACAGCCTCACATAACATGGCCAAACATTGTAGGAAGACACACACACACGCATGAACACACATACACACAGACACTTTCATTAGTGATGATTTGTCCTGCCCCCACATTTTAGCCACACCCTCTTTTATAACTTAAATGTTGAATGTAAGGTGTACTGTATGTAATGTTTAATGTATGTTTTTAAATGTGGACCCCAGGAAGACTATCCATGCTGTAGGGCACAAACAATAAAAACAAACAATAAACTTATGAACTGTTTGTTGTAGACTGTTGTCTAAGCAGAGGTTCCTTTTTCAGTGGTGTGGGTTAAACCCGCCATCTCTTTCTGTTGGTCCAACAGTTCATTAATCCACAAAGATCTGTCCATTCATTGGTCCACAAAGCTGTGCCCAGCCTATAACAACTGGAACTTTCTACCTGAGACTGAAATCTGCCATGAAGGTCAAGTGTTTGTGAGGGTGTGAGAGTGTATGAATGTATGCATGTATGGATGCATGCACATATGTGGTTACAGCTGTTGCAAATTTGCGCTTGTTTAAAAACCATTTTAGGAGAAGTTAGATGTTAGGAACTATAACCACTGAATGCAGGCGGAAGCATGCACAAGTTTAGTGTTTACAGTTCCTACCATTTAACTTGTACTAAAAATACTCTTATTTTTAAAAAATAAAATTCCAAGACCTGTATTTCAAATACACATGATACATTGTGTAAATAAGACAGCTTCGGATTTTCTGTAAGGCTAATGATTCCTGAGTCTTTATGCTAAGCTAACACGAAATGCTACCCATAGGAACCGAACCAGTGGAAGTAGAGGTGAAAATGGTATCGCGCTTGTTGTCTCAGTCTGGGCAAGTCAGAAAAAAGGTATTTTGCCCAAAATGTTGGAGTTGTCCTTTAATTTCTCTATCAACACAAAACTTTTAGGCCTCAATTTTTTTGTGGTATTGAAAAAGTTTTATTTATATTTGCCTTTTCCATTTTGTACTTTATATTTGAGTCACAATGGTTTGTAGATCACCATCTCCTTTAGTCATTCTCTTAGATTACCTGACATATCCCCTCTATACAGACTCCATGGTATTTGGAATCACGGCAGAAGGTCCCATCGTGAGCTGGAACCAGCAGCTGTCGCTCCCCACTGACAGTCGTACACTGCAGATCACATGGCTTATTGGAGATGCTGATATAATCAGCTATGCAGGAGGAAAAGTCAGAAATAGAGAGAGAAATAACAAAATGATGTCAGAGTGACGTGACGGTTCAAAGCAACCGCTCACCATAAAAACTGTTATGATGCTCGTAAATATGTCAATCCATGAACTTGTTGATGATGTATGAACTCAGTATGTTGCTTAGGTTGTGTTTCCAAGGAAAATGTACAGGCTGAATAAACTTTTTTCAAGCTAGGGTTATGTATATGACACAAATACAGCATTGGGAGAGAGAGAGAGAGAGAGAGAGAGAGAGAGAGAGAGAGAGAGAGTCAATGCAGTTTCAAATGCATGTGTCTCCTTTGACTGACAGACAGAAAGACAGAAAGGCATGTTATACCAGGGTACAGAGGTATCCACTGGTAATGTCTTTTTCCAAAGGCCTTAGAGTTGAACTGGGAACACTGGTGCTGTTTGAAGCTGACACTTGGGATGGGACAGGGCTGGAAAACACACAGAAACATGATTTCATTCATTTGACAGCAGTAGTGAGATTCCTAACATACAGTGAGTGAGTAAATGCTCAACAATATCACTCTGGAAAATGTCTTGATGTGGTCCAAGCAAAGTATTGTGGTAGTGAGCCACAATACTGTTGGTATTGTTTCTGAATTAATTTGCGTTGCTTATGATCTGTGATATTTACGGGGGTTTTTTTGTTAGTTTTTAATTGATTTTGAGATTTTGAGCGCTTACCGGGCTAGAACACATCAAACAATACTGCCCTACAACCTGCAGCCTCTCACAGTCACCAGAGCATAGCATGAGAATGCTGCTTTGCATCTCACATGCACAGCAGCGCTCTCTCTTAGTACGTGTCCACAAGAGCGTCTTTAGATGCGAGGGGTCATGCTGCTTCCCAGCTTTGGACGCTTGATGGACATGCCCATAGGCGGTATCACAATAGATGATTGGCAGGTGATCTCCTTACAGGAAACCAATACATAAAGCATCATACTGGACTGGACTGGAAATCCTGGCACAGCAGTTATTCATTTTTTCCTCTATAACTACTGACCTTCTGACCAAGAACGAAAACATACACACCCTCCTACAACTGTGCAAACACATCCGAGCTGCACCTGAGTATATGATTTGCATAAAGTAGCCTACACTTCAACTTTATGCAAATGAAGAACCGCCAACCTGACACCCCATCTCTCGAAACACAATGCAACGCTACCAGAATGCATTGCACAACTGCTTACATAGACCGTTTCTCAATACCAAGAATGGAAAGTCCGGACTTGTGTTCTTGGGGAGAATGTTCTTGCAAGTCGGACTTGGAAGAACGAACTCCCAAGATCACAAGCATGCAGAACACTCTGTTAACAGTGTGAGACGAAGCGTTCTTGCTGGTATAGAGGCCGTCTGCAGAGCTCCAAAATAAGAGCCAAACTTTATCACCCAAACTATACAACCATTGCTTTTCATACTGCCTCATTGATTAAAATAACTAACTAAATAATTCCTTTTCATGTTGTTCCCGTGCTCATTCTTTTTTTAAATTACACAGATTTTTATTCTTATTATTATGAGGCTGGTAAAGGTGACTGCAGCCGCTCTCTGCCCCCCTCTTGGCCACACACACACACACACACACACACACACACACACACATTTACACACAATAATTATAATAATTCATACATATAACACAGTGTAGAGCCTAGTGTAATATTAATGTGTCTAATGTATTCACACACATGACTCAGGGTTTTTATGTAAATTGAGAGAGCATCACAACCAAACATGTTTGAATGCTTGGTGCTAGCCAATGTAACACATACACTGTGGGTGTGTGGTGTTAAAAATTGTACAGTTTTTCATTGTTTGGCATAGATTTACTATCAGCTCCTGTGGCAAGGCTTAAAGAAACCACAAATCTCTTTTGTGTACAACGATAAGGCTTTAAGATCGTATAAACAGCGGCGACAGAACACCAGCAAAATGAACTGGCTTGGTGGTGCGACCGACTCCGAGCTCATTGGACAGAATAACCATGTTGTGTGTTGGGAATGTGTGTACCACCCTGCGTATTTAATATGATGCACACACAGAGTTTTTCTGTAGCAATATTAAGGGGGCGATTGGGAGTCACACAGGCAATTTTGGGGACAAAAAAAAAAAAAGCACTATGAACGACTGCAGGTTTTAAAAGCCGGTTGACAAGGCGGGAGGCAATCATAAGTATTTTAAAGCTTTGTATGTTAACAAATTAAAGTCATGATTGTTGACAAGACTGATATGTTTGTTTCTCTTAAATCAACGTAGCGAGTGATATTGTATATTGGCAACAATATAGCCAGTGAAAAGCGCGAAACCTGCAATCCATCTAGCCAGCTCCTTATTTCTAAAGGAGTGTGTCCAGGTGTGTCCAGGTGTCCACAAGGGTCCATGTGATGTCATTTTCTTCACCGACTGATGTCAGCAGATGTCTGCACGGACAGGTAGCAGATGTCCGCTGTGCAGACAGATTTTGACTGTGCGGACCGAACGCTCCGGTACGCTCGCCACTGTGCATGCTCCAGGAGGTCCGCCTGGAATCACAGTTCATCTCTGAACAATCCAATGTGTGCAAATTCGTGGAGAGAAATCGCCCAGACAGTGAGGAGAGACGTGGAGACGTGCAGGTAAGAGTGAAAGTTTCTGCAAGGCAGACTGAAAGCCACTCAAACTTCTTTAAAACACTCACTAGAAATGAGATCCCTTAATTTAACTCAATCCTTAAAAATTAAGGCGTTCTGTGTGTGGATGAAAGGAAAACTACGGACATATTAAGGGCTTTGTGTTTCATGTGGTCGTGGGACTCTCTTCTGGTGAAGCGCAGCACCTTGCGACAGCCAAATTCTAGTATAACAGAGCCACATGCACATCCACTGTCTGCGAGCTCGTCTGCAGCTGTCCGCATGCACACCTGTTTTGAAGTATATCAGCCCCTTTAGAAGGCTGGTCAATATACAGTGTGCTGTCCATGATTCAAGTTCTCCAACATCTGCCTTGTCGCTGGATGCAGCCAAGGCTTTTGGTTGCGTTGAATGGGACTTCTTCAAAACACTGAGAGAGTTTGGCTTTTGGGAAAACTTTATCAGCTGGATAAGAACCTTATATGATACTCCTTATGCTTGTGTTCTAACCAATGGGCTTATATCTGATGTGTTCGAGTTGTGTAGATCGACACAACAGGGTCGCCCTCTGAGTCCGGGGTGTTTATTGTTGCCCCAGAGCCCTTGGCACAAGGAATCCACTTATTCATGGGCAACACGCAGCACAAGCTTATGTCCTCTGCCGAAGACGTGTTACTTGTTTTAACTCAACCTAATATTTCTATACCTGCTCTACTGCAGTGTATTGAGACCTTCATTTTACTCTCAGGTCACGCATCAGTTGGGACAAATCTGAAGTCTTGCCTCTGTCAGGCTGTTGTGTAGCCACTCTTTTTAATAAATGGAAGTTTAAATGGTCCCCAATAGCATTAAATACCTTGGCATAGCCCCCAGCTATAAAGACATAGTTCAAGAAAACTTCAAACTCCTTTATCAGAAAATGAAGAAAGACTTTGCTAGATGGTCCAAGATCTACCTTTCCTTATGGGGCAAAATAAATTCCCTTAAAATGATGCTGGCACCTGTAATCTAACACATTTTTGCACATATTCCTCTGAATATCTCAAATTCTTATCTCAAAGAAATTGCTAGACAAATACTAGATTTTCTCTGGGGCAACTCCCAACACCACTGAAGTATAAAGAAATTACAGGCTCCCATGGTAAGGGTGCGTTTGATTTGTTTCTATCCTTGTCAAACTTTTGGACAGCCTCACCATCTATGATGCTGATTGTAACAAGCAAGGATGGTGCCCTTAAAAGCACTGAGTTCTGTGCCCAACAATACAATTCTAACAAGTGGAAATGTATATATATACACATGTATGTGTGTGTATATATATACATATATATATGTGTATATATATATATATATATATATATATATATATATATATATACATATACATATACATATATATATATATATAT
>OMLF01048931.1:0-10195 GCA_900302615.1 Holocentrus rufus | reverse complement strand
TATTCAAGATTTGCTCGACTACAGTAATATAATGCAGGGTCATTTTGTTCCTGGATTTTTACAAAGCATTTGAAACGCTAGATCACAAGTTCATGTTTCACATTTTCCAATGTATTTGTACAGATTTAGATACGGTGGTACCCCAAAAAATCAAGGCATAAAAAACACCAACGCCATGCAGATATCTGCTTGGCACTGAGAGGGGCATCATGCCAAAACATGTCCACTTTGTATTAAAGAGAAATATGTAAGGTTATCTTTGACTTCAGTCTCCTCATTTTTGAGTGTGAGCCCCTGTGTTTCTGTTTTTTATACTTTGGAGAAAACTTTTGTAGTATAATTCAAACCTTTCACAGAAATACTTCTTCTAGTTCAGTCTCTTTGTCACATGGCACATCATCAAGATTCAATATTGATAAGAAGTAAAACAGGGCTGCAACATCTCGTAATATCTATTTATTATGGCAGCAGAATGATTAGCTACCCTCCTAAAAAAACTCAACGCTAAGAAGCAGTTGAGCAGCGGAATCAGTGAGCTTGCTGATGTTAATGCAGTTTTTGTTAATGATAAAACTAAAACTAAATCTTAACTAGTGTCTTTTCATAACTGTGATTTCTCAGAAGCATATAACATACCAATAAAAACCTGTGTTAAATATCTGGGTGTTTTTATTACAAATGACACTAATGATGATGAAAGACATTTTTCAGCAAATTTGATAACTTTAAAGTTAAATTAGATGTATGAATGCAAAGAGGTCTGACTATTTTGGGTAGAATTTATCTCACTAAAATGGACTCTTTAGCAAAATGCATCTATCCTGCCTACCCACTTGCCATCCTCAACGGTGCCATTAAATCTGTCAGTCATTTAGATTTTAATTTCATCTGGAAAATAAAATTCATTTTAAAATGTTACTTTTCAGTCCCAAAACTCCCCTTTAAACTACCTGCCTTGCATTGTCAAGTTGTAATGCATTTAAAACTTTGTACAATCACAATTTCACTCCCCACAGAACTTCAATATGGTATAACAGATACATTTTCTCTAAGAAAAATATCTGTTTACATACGAAGCTGGATGGATAGGGGTGTTTGTTCTGTGGTTCATTTAATGGATGATAATGGTTCTATTCTTAAGTATGAAAATGTCGACTCTAAATATGATATCCTTTGTGCTCAAAATCAGTTTGATTCAGTTATAAAACCCTTCCCCCCACTTCTGTTCAGATTGTAATCACTAATAATCTGATAACATTGTCTGGATCTACCTTAGCTGTTTTAAATGGATGTGACTTGAAGAATGATAAAATCCAAAACAAACTTTAATCAATTTAATGACCAATTATTTATCTATTTTTATTTCTCCTATATTTATACAGGACGTATCTTCTGCCAAGAAGTCTCTATTTACTTAAAGAACCATTCTGGGCATTAATTAAACCCTTAAAAACTCATCTCTGCTCAGCAAAATTACATATTAAGAAGTTTTTTTCCATGATAAACATTCCTTCATGCCTTAAAACAGCTTAGTTGTAACTCTTCACCTTTGCCTTTATTTAGTATGCATAGATATATGAACACGCAAATAGTTCCTGCCTCTTTTCAAATCTCCAACAATTGCATTCCGGCTCTCTTTTGACTCTGCCCACGCAAACCTCCACTAGTTTTCTGTTTTGCTACTGAAGGCTGTGCTACACAATATCAAGATGTAATACAGGTGTTATTTAGCCATAAATGTTAAACCCAGAGGCCACTTCTGAAGAAGAGGAGCAAATTGTACAGAGTTGCGTACAAGTGGACATATCAGAATGGAATTTTTTTATGTAACGCTATCGCTCTCAACACTGTTAGAAACATAATGGTAATAGATAACATGGGCGTTGTGTGTTGCTAATGTTAGCTAGATAAACCTTATCAGTTATCAGAGCTGACGAGGTCAGCTCTGATAACTGTTAACCTTACCTACCTTAAGACAAACACCCAGATGTTCCATAACGAAGAAACGCTTTGAAAACCATACAAAGTTTCTGGAGAAAGGCATCTAGTGAACTTTGTGAAGTTTAACTGCATTAGCTAATTACACAAATAGATAGTGAGATACTGAGGCTGCAATTGGCCACCAGTCTGTGACGTAACAGACCGGTAAACTTACATGCCCTGCATCAATCCTGATTTCTGTGAGTCCAACCAAGGAACATATAAAGAAGGAAGGGACATTACGTCACAGCGACAGCCACTGGTGCCAGACTTTGGTGCCGGTAACATTTAAGTCAGTGGGAACGGCATGGAAAATCCTACTGTAAACTTCTATAACTCTGATGTTTGAACTTTTACAGGACAGAGATTCTACCACATAACAAAACATATTTTACATAATGCAGATTGGTGTTTTTGTCCAATGCACATATTGGACATTTGTTATCCCTCTGACTGGTCTCAAAACATCAGAAGTTTGTCCAGCAGTTGTTTAGAGATTGAGCTGTTGTTAGCTAGCATTAACAAAACAAAGCTAATGATTGTCACATGCACATTTAAAATGTACACTCCAATATATAAAATATGAACTAGTTTGCAATAGACTAATTATTCAAAATTCCAACATCTGGCTGAGGATCTAACCTGTTAAATAAGGCATAAACGGAGAGGTGGCAAACCCATTCAAAGCAATGTCAGCCGCAATGAATTCTTGCACAATGCACTATGACAAGTGGAACACAGAGAGTACATCAGGCAAAAGGCATACAAAACAGAAAAACAGAATTTTAAGCGGAATGGATATTTAAGTGCAATACATTTTAAAATTATGCATGGCATTTATCTGTATAACAAACTACTTAGAAAAATGTTTGATATTGAGTGTAATAATTTTACTTTTTGTAATAATATTAAAAGCAAAGATTATTTATTTTTCCAGTGTATCCACACAAAAGCCTTTTGGAAAAGACCTGATTGGTCAAAATTGGACAAAATATTTCTAATGTCTCCTTTTAATTGGTAATAACATAGAATAGCAGAATACAACGAATAGCAGAATAGACAATGGCTGTGTTTGGAATAGGATACTAACTAAGTACTATCTACTCATAGTGTATATACTGCATACTGCGTACTCAAATGATAATTTAGCATGCTACCAACAACGATGGGTTCACACAGAAGTACACTCAAGCAGCACATCACCAGACACATTGATAAGAACTTTTCAGCTACTCAGCTAGCAAATTGAGGCTGTAGTAATGCACTTTTCTTCTGTAATTTGTAAGTTTCCAAGTCTGTGTTTTTTTCATTTATAGTTTCATTTATACTGTAGCATATATATTTTTTCATTTATTTTCATTCAGTTATAAGAAGAAAAAAAAGGTATACAAAGGAAAAGATGGCGAGCTGCGCATCATCATAGGGCTCTGCTCCAAATGGTTTTGAATATATTACATATACACTAGCTAGCTAGTAACCTAATAAGCTAATATCAAGCTGGGCCTGAAAGCATTTTCAACAACAAAACATTTATTCTTAATACAAATACCAACCTTCAAATGTAATGGTGTACATCAATTATTACATAAACATTCACCATTAAAATTTTACTCGACCTGAGCCACGGCATCCAGTGCCTCCTACATCCTCTCTGTCTGCCTGCCTGCCTCATAATGACCAGATACTGTTGTGCTGCTTATCGCCCACGTAGCCTCCCGAAATGCAAGAAAAAAAAAAAAAAGAACTTCTAAATTAGCCACTGTCGATCACATAGGACTTTAGAATAAGAAACTAGACTACCTATTTCTGGCCTAAAAAATTTAAAAACAGATTTTGATGGACAGCTTATTTGAAACAAGATACAGTAAGTTTATTTCTGTTTTTGAAGCAGCTTGTAGAAGCTGTGGCAGCTGTGGGGCCAGAGCAGTGCATTATGGGACAGATTTAGTATGTGAAGTAACATCAGCAACATACTCAGAAACTGTTCCGTGTGTAGTGTGTATTAAGAAATTGTTCATACTGAGCATATGAAACACACGACTCACTCTTTTCACGTCACATTTTGTATGTAGTAGTAATAGAGTCTCATAAATAATCGTGGGAAAAGACTTTATTCACCAGCTAAATGTACAAAAGCATTCCCTTTATTTGTAGTCTTTGAAAGAGGACTATTGATCATCTTTTTCCTTTTCTAAAAATTATGAATGGGTGTAATGCTGAAAAAACAGCATTATTCTATGAACTAAATATTGTAATCTTGCATCTTGAACCTTCATAATATGTAGTTACAGTTTTCTCTCTGGTCTCTGTCTGCCTCTCTCTCTCTCTCTCTCTCTCTCTCTCTCTCTCTCTCTGTCTCCCTTTCTCTCCTTGTGTCTGTCTCTGGGGACCATTGGTTATAATGGAATTATATGATTGCATAATTATGCCAGCTGTCTCATTAAAAGAGCTGAGTAGAATTGGGGCGTACAGTAATTAGTGGTGCAGCAGTTAGCTGTGATGTTGCCAGACTATCCTCTGCTTTCCTCTGCTTTTATCAGCAATTTAACTGTGAACCTGTTAAGACAAATTTTTATAATCTACTATAATATATATTTTTTGTTTTAACTTCATTTCATGTGCTGTGATATGCACCAATGTTGGTGCTCAAGCCTGATGTTTTTCCTGACATAGCTTTATTTCTCTCCAAACCAAGCTAATTAGGTCTTGAACTAAGTCAACTAACACTGTTATTACATAGCCAACACAGCTAACAGAAACAATCTGACTGTCAAAGAAGCTCCACTGAAGATGTGAAGTATAATGTTACGGTACTTCCTATCCTCTCTCGTCTTAATGCTATCAGTTAATAAGAATTTGACCTAATTGGTTTGGAGATAAATCTAATGTAAGTGACTGCCAACATTACTTTCTGGCATAGATTCACTTGATTTGGGGATAAATCTAACCAAGCTGACTGCATTAGCAAAAATGATGAATAGGTGAAGGTACAGAACCTCCAATAGCAATGTGAACCCAGCTCTAGGTAGAAGCTGTCGCTAGTCAAAGACATAAAAAAGCATAAAGGACATTAAGTTTGCGATGACTTAAAAGGCATGAACCAATTTACTGTTTCACTGCTGTAATCCTCACTGTAAAAAAAAATAAATAAATGAAAAAATTGTTTAAAAAAAAAAAAACAGCAACATGTCTGGCAGCAAAAGTTGCCAAACACTTACGGTAAAATTAAATAAAAAAAAAGAAAAAATACAGATATTTACAGTAGACATTCTCTGTGTTTTTGCAGTCCAACTGTTGTAGAATAAAAAAAAATTCTCATTATAAAACACGTTATGTTGTTGTGTTAAACAAATGTATAAATCTGAAAAATTCACAGGACAAAACTCCCTATTAAAGTACAGATTTCTAGATGTAAAACAAAAAAAAAATGTAAAATTACATTCAAATGCCCTCCTTTAAACCAAAATCAGTATATTTACAGATTAAAGCTTTTATTTTATGTGCTTATCCAATCTATTTATGGTACATTACTAATAAAGGTCTACTAAGTCATTTGTAGACAAAAAACATAACAAAAACAATAAAATTGAACAATATGTTTAAAATGATGTACACTCGCATGAAATGAGGAGTCAAATTGCTTTAAATGATGAAAATGAGTTATTTTATTCATATTTTATTCTACATGTTGCGGGCCGCGACTACATGGAGGCCTCCGTGTGTAAAACAACTAACTAACGTCCACAGAAGAAGACGAGCTTTGCGATCATTGGCTGCAGCTGCTGCCTTGTATCCTGTCTGGATCTTTATTGTGCATTTAAATACACTCGCCTAGATTTTACTTTAGGATGCGCTGCTGAACTCTGAAGTGGTGCACCCTTTCAATCATGGGTCTCGGTGGGGCATTTGAACCTGAGCCTGAACGGGAAGCAAGACCATCTGCCCAGCCGAACATCTCTGGTCCATCAGGGCTGTCCATACCCAGGGTCTCAATGAAAAAGTCTGTCATGAATGACGTGACTCGTGGTCCTTCCAAGTTCTCTGGAATACCAAACACGTGTAGATTCTGGCATCTGCTCCTGGATTCAAGGTCTTCCACTTTAGCCATTAGCAGCTTATTGTTTTTTTCCAAAGCCTCACACTTGCCTTCGAGTACAGTGACCCTGTCGTCACAGTCTCAACCACATTAAGACGTGACCCAAAAGGGTCCAAAGTAGACTGTATCCACTGTGTCCACTGAGTGGGGATTCGGCTCCGAAACTTTCAATAAGCTTGATCACCGACGAGAGGGACGGATCCTCTTCTTCATCACCACCATGTGTAGGTGAAAGCAGAGGTTTAGCTTTCTTGCAAGCACGTCGAGACAAGCCTTGAGTGAAGTCTGATTAATGGTCCTGTGCTCCTCCACCCCTCTAGATCCAATGCCGATCTTGGAGGCCTGCCAGCAGCTGCAGCTGACAGCGCAGAAGATGCATAGCATTGAGACCGAGAACCAGCACCTCCGGCAGTCCCTGGAGGACTTTACACAGGACCGAGCACAGATCCACAACGATGGTCAGGACACAAACACACAAACACACGCACACACACAGTTATTGTGTACCCATATCAAGCCAACAGTGTTATGTATCCTTTTTTTCTTTTAGAAAATGAGATTCAGTTAGTGTCATCCACCACTGATATGATGGATATGATACTGTTTGATGATACACTCTTAGAAATGAAGGTGCTAACTAGAACCATATAGGGTTCTTCGGCTTGTCCCCATAGGAGAACCCTTACTGGTTCTTGGTAGAACCTTTACAAAGGGTTATACCAAGAACCATTTCAAGAGGTTCTACGATGAACCTTAGCTCAAGAGTCACACCTAGAACCCTCCCAGAGAGTTCTGCAAAGAACCCTTTATGGTGTCATATAGAACCCTCTTCACAAGACTTCACAAAAACTATTTTATCGTCAATATGCCGATCTGTTTATTCTCTTCACTACAGTAAATAAAACTTTACAACATTCAGTTTTACACAAAAATGGGTTTTATTCAATCCATCAGCAATAGTGAGTAAGGTGAGACGCTGAAGATGAGCCAGCAGGACCAGAGAGCAGGACCAGGATCCTGTGTGTGTATGTTGAAACTTCTCACAGGGGGACAGTGAGCAGGGCGCACGCATATCAACTCCCTTTTGCTCCAGCCTGACATCAGAAATCAAACCTGGGTCAAATCTACTAGTTTCTTGGTGTAAAATTAATGAGTCATTTTGATTAGATTCCACATAAGCATGCATGACTGTTTTCTTATCTTGTTCTTTTTCTTTTTCTTCTTTGACTTCCTCTTCTGGGTCTTCTTAATATATCATCCAGGGTTACAATGGAGAGTTTTAGTTGTAATTGAGTCCAATCATCTAAAATTTTGTTGAAGAGGCTTTTCCACTGTGACAAAGGAATTCGGGGGTAAACACTACATATGACTATTTTCATGCCATGAAAATGTCAGTTGTAAAGGTATTAAAAATTGGCATAAAATGCAAGCAATTTTCAGCTTTAGTCCAAATAATATTGGTATCTACTAAATATTAGACTTAAAAAACAAATATATCTACCATATTTCTTTAACTGAAATCATTAAAATTGAAAGGTTCCAAAATAAACTTTTCCTTACTCACCTCAAATATTTGGAGAAGCCACACCTGGGGAATTAGTTTTAGCTGTTCAAGTATCTAAGTGTAACTTTGGTTTTCTGGTGATGACGTTTTATTTAAAATAAAAATATAGAGGGAGGATCTTAAAATGGGTTGCCAGTCCAAATAAAAAAAATCTGTCATCTCTCTCAAAAAATCTCTCATGTAAATTGTCTGCCCAAATCAGGGCTTCCAGTTTAGTCACCTTATCAGACTAATCTGTAAACGAACAGGGGTTTTAAACAATTGCCTTGAACTACATCCGATGCTAATACTGACCGGGACAGTCCTATAGGGCTGTTGATCTTAGGGGTGTGGATACTTCAGATTCAGAAAAAGTTTACTGATCCCCACAGGGAAATTGTTTTGTGGCAAATAATGATAATACTACAAATATCAATGATTAAGTCAATGGAGAAATGTGCAAATGAAAATCTGCAAAAAGTAGTGACTTTTGATTAAGACTGTAGGCTAAGACAGTATTAAGGTTTGGTTTTGATGGACTGATACAATCTAAGCTTGTATCAGTCAGTTTCCCCCCCCAAAAAAAGACAGCACTGGGCCACCTACTCTTGGAATCTCCTACTCACCAAGAGCTAACTGACTTAAATCAGCAGCGACAATATTTTATTTATATTTTTTTAGCCTGTTTTTGTGGCTGGCCTATTGGAGACTCGGCTTTTAATTGAGTACTGGTTTTTATTTGAGGAAATACAATGCTCACTACTCACATCTGATTCTTGCAGGTATTAGTTCCATACTAGCACCAAATAATGGACTTATATATTTGCCTATACTTTCACTTCACAATGGAGGAATGGCCTCGGTTTTGCCTCACCATGAGGATACTGAGTAGCTATAGTCTAGAAGCTGTCTCAGCTTATGGTGGCTAAGTACGCTTTTTTAATGTAGCCATGTGTTGTTTGGGTGAAGATTGAATTATGTTATACATATATAATAAATAAATATATAATAATAATAAATATATAAACATATACAGTGGTGGCCAAAATTATTAGAACACTTGGCATATTTAAGAGGTTTCAGTTGTTTTTGTTGAATTGGCCATTAAAATACCCATAAAATGATTGAAATATCTACAAAGTCATCATTATGCTCTATAAACCATAGAATAGAGCCATCATAAGGAGATTTAGATCATTTTCCTTACAAAAAACAAGCTAGGCCTATTTCACTCTCAATGTCACACAATCATGTTCCTTCACAGAAGAAGCCAAATTACTTTGTTAATTAATTTTTTTACTAAATTGATAGTGATGCAAGAGTCTTAGGACACAGCTGTGTGATTCTTTTGAATGTACAAGGCCTATCCTGCTCATTCAGTGATTGGTGATATCAGGGTTTTGTCACTGAGGCCACACCACCAACTGGTATAAATTCAAAGCCTCTAGAAGTAGTCTTGAAGTACATGTTGCTCTTTGAACATGGCTAAGGTGAAGAAGGAGCTAACGAGTGAGCAACGGGTTCGAATAAAGGCCCTTTTTGATGCTGGCTGGAGTTACCGTTGCATAGCCAAGGACTTGAGATGCAGTCCAAGCACTGTAAAGTACACTTTAGACCGCCATGATGCCACCAATTCACACCAGAACCGAAAGGGGAGAGGTAGAAAAAAGAAACTTTCAGACAGACAAGTGAAGCATCTCAAAATTCTCAGTCTTAAGGACCGAAGAAAGACCTCACGAGAACTGCGTGACGAGATCAACACCACAATGACTAATGGTGCAACAGTGTCTTCAAGAACTGTGCGTCGGACACTGGGAGAAGGACTTGTTGGGAGAATAGCAGCAAAGAAACCATTACTGAAAGAGAAAAATAGAGTGAAACGCCTGAAATTTGCAAAAGAACACAAGAAATGGACAAAGGAAGATTGGTATAAAGTGTTGTGGACTGATGAGTCCAAGTTTGAACAGTTTGGCAACAAGCGAAGAGTGTATGTTCGACGGAGGGAGGGGGAGAGATATAAAAGTGAGTGTCTCTTGCCAACAGTTAAACATGGAGGGGGTAGTATTATGGTGTGGGGTGCCATTTCAGCCTCAGGAACAGGTGACTTAGTGAAAATTGATGGCATCATGGATAAGAAAGTATACCACAACATTCTGGTGAGGCACAAAGTACCATCTGGGAGTCGTCTTATTGGGCCTGGATTTATTTTCCAAGAGGACAATGACCCTAAACACTCTTCTAACTATTGCCGGAACTACCTGCGACAGAAGGAATCTGCTGGAACATTGAAAATGATGGACTGGCCCCCTCAAAGTCTGGACCTCAACCCCATCGAGCAAATTTGGGGCGAGTTGGAAAATAAACTGGACAGATCTATTGTACATTCAAAGGAAAGCCTTTGGCTTGAGTTGCAGAAGGCATGGGATAACATTAGTGTTGAAGTTCTCAGGAAATATATTGACACTATGCCAGAGAGATGTGCTGCTGTAATTGCCGCAAAAGGTGGACATACCAAATATTAAAGTTAAAAGTGGATAAAAACAGTAGGACTCACTTCATCTGATATTTGTACATCT
>OMLF01048929.1:0-18221 GCA_900302615.1 Holocentrus rufus | reverse complement strand
CTTATCGTCCTCCTCGCTGTCGGATCCCCCGGAGGAGCTGCTGTCCGAGGCCACGAGGGGAGCCTTCCTGCCTTGTCCGGCCGGCCACGAGCCGGAGGAGCCGCCGACCGCTGCACACAGACAGATTCGATTAAAGACGCACTGTGATTCTTAATTTTAAACTATTGATCCTCATAATCTCATGAAAAACTGAAATCTGTCGGCAAGTTCACTTCTTATAACTCATTGTGGAGGCTGAGAGATAAAGTAGTGCCTGTGTGGTTCAGTGTTAGTCCACCTGGGCCGCCGGGCTCCTCAACACTCACCGCTCTTATCGTGGTTTTGTTTAGCTTGTTTATCTGTGTTGCTGCTGCCCGAGTCCACGGGGGAGCTGCATCTGGGACCGGTCTCTGTACTGTAGGAACCAGGAAGAGACAGGAAACTCTTGGTTGACATGTGATGCACTACAGCTGTTTAAAGAATAAGAGTTTTCCTACAAAATCCCCATTTTCAGACTCCTTGTGCAACGAAGATCTAGAAATGATCACAATAAGTTTCAGGAAATCTCTATTTTTAAATTCCAGTCCTGCCTGGGAAGCTAACTGGGTCGGCAGCTTCGATTCTCACCCGCAGAAAGGCTGGAACTCAGTGAAGTTGGCCCAGCCGGTCTCCTGAGCATCACCTCCACTCCCAGTTGAGGATTCCCATCCTACTTGGGTTTGGGTTGGCGCGGTCCCTCCAGAGTCCCCGAAACTCGCTGTCCAGCCCGGACCTGCGAGAAAAAGTTTCAGAAGGTAATCAGAACCAAGACAAACGTCATGCTGAAGTGCTGGTCCCAGGTTTAATCCTGCTCTGTGGTCTACCTGTGTCTGAGGTGATCTGTGCGGAGTCCTCGTCCTCGTCCGATTCAGACCCGCGGTCCCGCTCCCGGCCTCCGTTCTCCAGGCTGCTTCTGGAGCTCCCCTCCGAAGGGTGGGAGACCCCGAACCTGCCGGAGGAAGGAAAGCGAGAGAGAGAGAGAGATGAGAGAGAGGCTCGCCGTGTGGAGACCAGGAAACACATCACCATCTAGTTTACCTTGTTCTGGATTTGACTTGTGTTGCATAGTTTATCTCCTTCTCCTCCCAAATGTCCTCTTCCTCTTCAGCGTCGTCAAACTGGCGTATCCTCTCTTTACAGCAGGCTTCGAAAGCAGCCACATTGGCCTGCGCACAGACACACAGCCATTCTTACTGTGACAGGAAGTAACAGCCCAGATGGCTGCGAGGCGTCTTTACACCGGCAGCGCATCTCAAAAAATATATTCTAACACCTTTAAAACGAAGACAAATCCACCGCGGCTTTTTCATTGGGTTTGTACTTGTTTAAGGAAAATGGCAGAGATGAATCAGCACAAACAGATTCAAACAAAAAGGAAGCATCAATCACAATAAAGTCAACAACCAAGCTATCAAAATTGGTGGCATTGCCCTTTACCTTTTGATTATTGCAAAAAGACAAGGAATAAACCAAAGGACTTACACTATTATCATCAGCATCTAGATTGAAGTTTATTTCGGCAATTCTGTCAAATGTGGCGCTGATGAAAGAGAAGCAGAACGTCAAAATGTGATGTGTGAATATCACAACAGAATTAAAGATAATACAAACTGTAGAGCTGCTTGAGGAAATCGTGCGAAGAGTTAAAATGCTTACTTGATATTTTCATCATGCTCGCTGAACTCCTCATCGTTGAACCCAAACTGATCCACGAAGTTGGCCGTCATCTGTTGGATCTGATAGTCGGAGAAGGCCTGGGAGAGCCAGACAGGAAGTTGTTCATTGATTTCATTTGAGACAGACAGAGATGGACGGGTGCGTTTGATCATCATCCTACCTGCTGCAGAGACAGGTCGTTGGGGAAGGGGCTCTCCATGTCATCGTCCTCACTGGAGGAGTGCATGTTGTGGGTGCTCACCTGAACCACAGCACACAGGGTGAGGAGTTAGCAAACCGGCTTTCTTGTTTAAAAAAAAAATAAACAAACACTCTTGGGCGTCAGACACATCCTGCTGCAGTTGGTGCATAAACATGTTATAACAAAAGCCTAACAACAGAGCGCTCTGCCATGTTGTGAGTCACAAACAATCCACCTCGTCTGGAATCCATGCCAAGTCTTTCATAATTACCTCACAAGAACAAAATAGCAGGAACAGAAGTCAATTTGCATCACATCAACAGCTCGTTACAGAATTTCATTTTAAACTACGCTGCTAAGAGATTTTCCGTCTTTCCAATACGTGTTAAACCACTGAACCTTCTTGTTACTGTAACTAATAGCCGAGTCTCTTCTTACGGAGCGCTTTCCACTTTACAAATCCAAACACTTCAAATGCATTTTCTTGCAGCACAAATGACTAATTAATTATTTACAGCCTCACTGTAATTTGTACACATGTGTCTAGTTCAGCTTCCTTCCTTTCCATAAAAGCATATCAGCAGACATCTGTGTGATTTACAGAGGGAGCGGGTCGGGTCAGACCACGGAGGGAGGCCTCGCTTTCCCTTTGTGAGGTTTGTCAACACACAGACTTGCAGCAAAGACGCCACAAAAGACTTTTTTTTTATTTGTTAAATATAAAATATGATAAAACTAAACCAAATTTGAAAATAAGTTCCTCAGGGTTCTTATGGAGCAGCTGATCCAAATTGAATAAATGGCTGTGAGTTACAACTGCACTCCAAACACTTATGTTTTTATTTTTTTAAAACATCTAAAAATCTGGTTTCTCTTAGCAACCAGATTCATAAACCCACAATCCTGCAGCAGACTTGTCATAAACTCGTGTGCAAAACTGGAAAATGTACTTTTCTGTGTTTATATCACATCGGGGGGAAGTTAAAAGACGGTTGTTTGCAAGGGAGAAAGTGAATGCTGCTGAATTACATCTCTGAAGATCCTCCAATATTAGGAATTTCCAGCAGTGGCGGTTTTGGGGGCGGAAACGGCGATTGGAAATAAATCTGTGCTGCTGTGCATCAGACTGAACCCTCGCCCACACACTCACACTCCACTGATTTACTGCCACATCTCATTCTATTTCTGGCATTTTGGTTTATTTTCATTGTATTGTTGTGGTGAGTGAAGCTGTTGGCCGCGGCAGACTCGAGCCTCCTCTCCTCATTCGTCAAAGCGTTCGAACCAGCTGTCCCTTCTCACCAGCTCCACTGTGTTCCTCCTGTTCGTCTCTCTCAGGGTTTCGTCCACGAAGCTCTCCCAGCGACCTCTGCAGTCTTCTGGCAGCTCTGCAGAAAAAGCAAAACGACACCGCGGTGATGACGGTGCTGCAAGGTTTTACGACTCGGTGAAAGACGAGGAAACTGAACTCGTGTCAGGCCGGGTGAAACGCTAGATCACCTTTGATGAGGTCAGCGATCTGGGCCTGAACTGGTCCTTTCTCCAGGTTCTGCACCACCATGTTGGCAATCCTGGTCAGGTGACCCATGTTGCCTCTCCTGGTGCCGCCCTCAGCCCTGTGATTGACACTCAGGATTACTTTCTCCATACAAAAATCACAAATTACACTTAATCTGTAAAACTGACGCTGCTATAAATAAAGCGAGGATCACATGGCTGCAAGGGACTGAGATGAAACGTGTTAGATATTTTTATCAACTTCCATTTGGTTTTGATTCGCTGAAAAAAACTTTTCAAAACATTTGTTTACACATGCATAAGGAAGACATGTTGTTGTTGTTGTTGACAAGTAAAACAAATCTGTGCAACATCTGTATAGTAATGCGAGGCATCTGCAGTGGGACGATACACAGTGGTTGCAGATGCTTTAATGTAGGGCTGAGAAAATAATTTTTGGATAGTTTGGATAATAAATCGGCCTTCTGAACATTTATAAATACAAAAAAAACAATATGTTAAATTTTTTCCAGCTGCTGTGGATAATTATCAATCATAAGCCTTATTTTTTGACGTAGATATTTCTACAATAGAACAGACAGAAACCTAGAAACTGAGCATAATACTGAGCTAAGACCGACACTATTGCAATATGTGGAAAGACTCTTACTGTATTTTATCATTCTCCTCCCAGGCATCAAGGATCCTCTGTACCAGCCGACACTTCTGGAAGAGCTGAAGGTTCAACAGACAGAGGGGGTGAAGGTGAGCATGGAAACGTCTGAGAGAGATTTGTCCAAACAGCGAGGCTCACGCGTTGAGCTGATTAAGACACCTACATGTGCCACAAGGGCGTTGTGGATGGAGGTCTGCGGGTCACTGGTCCTGCCTGGCTCGCCTGCCTCCGTCTGGGCCTCGGGGCTCGACGCTGCAGGCTTCGCCTCGTGGTTCTGGAGGCCCGGGATGGGCCGCTCCTCTGCGGAGGGCTGGTTCAGGATAGACGCCACACACAGCTCCACTTGGAAGTGCAAAAAGTTATTCCAGGTGTACTTGAAGAACAGATCCTGTGGAGAGAAACCGGTGGGTGAGCTCCAATAAATACAAAAGGGATCGAACATGCCACGTCAGGTCAGGCTGAGCGTACCAGTAGTAGGTCCATGGTGGCAAGGTTGCAGAGCTCCTGGCAGATACTGGGGGCACTGGTCTGCAGCAGGGCGGCCACCAGTCGGGCTACGTGAAGGCGGGCGTTCCCCAGCGGCTCCTCTAGAACGCCAACGGTCGTCAATATTGCACTTTTCTGCACAGGGAATGAGAACAATGAGACAGAAATTTGTGTTTTCAAATCTAAAATGATCTTAAAGTGAAACAATTAAACAGTGTGACACCAGAAAAGTGGAGCACCAGTTCAAGTAGAAACAGGAAATTTTATACATTTACAAGATCAGGTTTAACAGGAATTACCTGTTTACCTTCAAAGCAGTAATAACGATAAATTTGAAAGACCTTAGCGTAGCCTAAGTGCTTCTGTTTATGATTTGCTGCTCCGTCACTTTACCTTGGGAGGATCCAGAAGAAGCTGCTGGAAGTCCTTTAAATGGGGCTCAATGGCATTTAAAATACTGCTGTTGACAGTGTAAGACCTTTCATAACCCTGAGTATACAGATCCATCAGCCCTTCCAACCTGTGGGAGACAGACAGAGAAGAAGATAAGGCCGGGTCACAGATGATCAAAGTACCTGCTGCCCAACGTGACAGAAGTTTTTGATAAGAAGAACAGTGTTTCCTCTCTACACAAAGTTGGAAACAAAAACACAAAGACATTAAAATTTGTCCATATTGCTCAGTACATACAGGAGATGAACTCCAACTTCATCTTCAATAAAAAATCCCTGCAGGACTCAGTAGAGAACGTGAGACTCACCCAGACCTCCTGGTCTCCAGTAAGGTAAGTAGCACTTGAGTTCCGTTAACAATAGAGGCTTCGCTCCTCTCGCCCTCGAACATGGTCTTGAGGAGCCCCGCTACACTCTCCTGTCTGAAACACACACACGGCCACAAACATGAGACGCACAGGATTGGATCACACTGCACGGCAAATCCAAACTCAGGCACAAACTTCAGTTTAAAAGAGAGCAGATCTGATTTGTTTATTCAGGCTTGACTCACATTTCCTTGTAAATCTACACCAGTTGTCACAGTAAAGACGCAGACATGTCTGTGCTGACGGCTGTTTTGTTTACAAATGGTTCAGGGTAGCAAAGTGGACGTTTTTCAATGGATTATTGTGTTGTTCTATATACGGCCTTTGTCCAATCACGGCTCTGAAACGATTCGCCACAGACATCAACATCGGCTGAGGAGGCAGCAGCTGCCATGTTTGTTGCTGCTGTCGCCGCTGGTGCCACAGTAAAGCGAGGGATGTGAACTCTGAGCGGGCTGGGATGTGTGGTCCTTGTTGTAAACATCACGCTTGTTGTTTTTCACGGATGTCGTTTGATTTTCATTTCCCGCGCGGGATGAGACAAAATTAAAAAAAGAATGACAATAAACTGATCTGACAGTTCAAACTGGGTCGCGTATCAAAAAAAAGTGATGTGAACAGCATCAGAAACCACATACAAATGTGGTTTTAATCCGACTGGGGGACAAAAAAGAAAGAATATATATACTCTATGTAACTTTTTGTCATTCAGAAGCAGAAAATCTTCCCGGCTCAAACCAGATGTGCCAACAAAAAATTGGATTTGAGCGGCCTGTCTGACCACAGCCAGAGGAACTTGGTAATCAAATGCTTCTGAGGTATTTTTTTTTACAACCAAGCAGCTTCAGTCGTCCCATTCGCATGTTTGAACGATGGCAAAGTTTGGAAATTAGTGGGTGAGATGTTTTTGGCTGAAGGGTGACGGGTCGAAGTGTCAGTTTGGTGAATACGGGTCCAGGTCAGGGTGAAGGGTGATGTGAGCAGGAAGTGGTTCTGGGACGCCAGGACTTCCTGCTGAACCTTCTTCTCGTGAGCCTAATTCAACATCTCTGATGGGACGTGCACGCTTCATAACACAACCACTGCCCTCCGGCCGCTCCTCCCTTTCCTCTCACATCCACTCCGGGTTTTTAAAATACACGCTCACCCTAAATAGCACAAGCGGTAGTTGCATCAGATCCTGTGCGTTGCTACATAACTACACTCGGGCCAGATTTACTTTTCCCACCAGAGAACTCTACAAACAACGGGAGATTTAAACTTACGACTCCAGCACAGCCAATAGTGGGTCAGCCTCCACATTCTCCTGCATCTGATTGGCCTGGTCTCGACTAAGGCGGATGATGTCACAAAGCGTTTGGGACGCATTTGATTGTCTCTGAAAAGGGAATGAATGAGCAAATCAAAAATCTACTTCAAGAGCTCCTAAAAGAAGTAATAACTGCATATCTTTGAAACTTCAATGTTGGATTAATTAATAAATCTCCTAATATTACATCCTTCATGTATTGCTTGAGCTGGTAACAGTATTATTATCCTTGACGCTCACCTCCTCGTCTTTGCCAGTATGGATGAGCTCTGTGAGTCTCTGGATCAACTTCTCCTCATTCAGCCACTTGCAGAGAAGAAAACAAACACCGTTACAGTCGTTACAGGCTTCCTCCAGAACAGCAGAGAAACACACAAATGCGGCAGAGCTTACATTGAGGACCTCCTGCCTCAAGGGGGCAGGCTCCACACAGCTGATAAGGCGAAGCAGCAGGTCCATCATGGCGGAGGCGTCGATGTGTTTCAGCACCAGACCAATGAAGCCTTCCTTTTTCCTCAGAAAGGAAATCACCTGGAAAGGAATGCGTTTAATTTGCCAGTTAACACAAAACAGGACAATCAGGGCGAGTCTGGACATGACTATTAATCTCCCTGGGTTTCCATAAATACAACTCTTTAGTTGTTTTTTTTTTTATCTGCTGAGCAAACGCAGTCAAAATAGGATCAATTGCGCTGGTACTGTTTTCATATTCTGCAGGGTTTATTCAACAGATCTTTCTCAGCTTACCTGTTCAGTCTTCCTGGCAATGAGATTGCCAATAGTTTTGCTGAAGAAGCTGGCCAACAGCGGGTTGAGGGGCGGGTCCTGCTCCAGGAAGTGGTACAGCATTTCGAGGAGAGACTCGTCCCCACCCAGCTTATCGTTGATAATGGACACATCTGATGTCAGGAGCTCACAAGCGATGTTGGGAAACCTGAGTGGAAAACAGAGACGGGGACAGTAAGAGTGGGGCAGTTAATGAGATTATAGTGGCATCAAATCTCAAATGTTTTCTAATGATCTGAACCCTGATATCTATGAAAAAGTTAGTTAGAAATTAGATTATATTAGATTAAAGTTTAATGGTCCCCAAGGGAACGTTAAGTCATTTCAGCAGCAGGACACATGAAGCAAATGAAAACAGCAAATGGGGGTGATAAACACAATCAACAATTACAACAAACGTAACGTGTTAAAACCGGGGTAGGTACGTTTCTTCTTTCTTCTTCTACATTTTATAAAAAAAACTGAAAATTGACTGCAGCTCGTTCTAACTCTGATTCAAAATACTTATCCAAGTATCAGTAAAGTTTAACATCCTCTCAGCTCTCACTAATTGAAATGATCAGGCCTTGTTGATGCCCCAGTCTCTTTTAAGGCTCTCTAAAATTATACATTAATGAACAACATGCAAATATATAAATTTACAGCATCTTAAAGCCAAATGGTTTATGCAAGGTGCAGGAAAAAAATACAAAGAAAAATAATATATAATACGAAATATGAAAAACAAAAATGAAATGCTATATAAAATATGAATATGCTGCATGAATGAGTGAGTGCCAGTATTTCTTCAGTTATCTGTCTCTAGTGTTGGAAATGGTGAAAGCTGGCCTCTCTTGCTGAGCTTAAACTGTAAATGATGAAGGATCGTGTGTTAGATTCAGTAAGGAGCGATCTTTGCTTCATCTGAAAAGCTTTGCTCAGTGAGCCTGCTGGTTTGTTACAGACTGCTGCCTAGCGATGTGCTTGTAAGCGAACACTGGTGTGGCCTCACTTGAAGCGGCTCCTCTCCTCCAGGTCGGCAGGCGGCTCTGTGGTGATGAGGCTGACCAGCTCCTGCATGCAGTGCTCCTGGGAGAGGAAGAGGAGCAGCCTGCGATTCTGGGCCTTGCACTCCTGCAGGACGTCATCCTCTTCCATCAGCTCTCTCAGCGTCACGTCCTCCCTGTCCAGCAGCTGGTCGATGTGGGAGGTGGTGTGCAGGTCGAACTTCCAAAACATGGTGGCCGCTGGGACGGGGGACACAGCCCTGGGCCACGGGACACCAGAGAGGGAGGGGAGAAAAGAAGAAAACAGAGGTGGTGGTGGGGGACAAGGGAACAGAAGCAGGCACAGCGGTGGCCAGAAACAATGAAAGAGAGAGGTGGGAGAGGGGAGAGAGGGGATGAGGCGTAGGTGGAGAAGACAGCAGGGGATAAAATGGATGTAAACACATGAGGGTGTAAGCCGGAGGATAAAAACAAGAGCTGGAACACAATCACTTATTTCCCCTTTTATATCACTGTTGAGTCCAGGCAGCTACAGAAGATGTTACCAGCCAGGTCTGAGACGTCTGTCCCGGTAAACTGCTCAAACGTACCAGTGGATGAAATGTGGGTATCTTTAATCAGACCTCCCCCACGGGCAGGCAGGCATTTGTGTTTGTGCAGACGGCAGAGAGTGTGGCGAGGCCTGGCATTTATCAGCATGGGTCTCCTCTTAGAACACAGGCCTCTTTAGGAGATGAGACGCAGAGAGGCTCACCATAACCTGGAACGCAGGGAGACAGTGAGGGTTTATTATTCGACTGTGCAACAAGGTTTCAGGACAAACTGCACTGTTTTGACATACGACACTGCCATAGTTTTCGATCTACATAAATACTGCACACAAATGTATATATGAACAGAGATATGCACAGTCTAATGTAGGCTATATCTTGCACTGATTTCCTGCACTGCCTTGTGAGGTCCTGTTGCCCTTGTGTCATTACAAGTTGCTGTTATGCCTCTGCATCAATGCCTCCAAGACAAATTCCTATATATCTGTTGTACTTGGCAAATAAACTGAATTCTTTTCCTGTTGGTGGCTGTGCAGTCTTCATTTCACTCATTCATCCTAACATGTTTAACTCAACCAATGCCAACATGTAATGTGATCTAATACAGAGTAAAATGCAGACTTGGGCCTGCAGTGTTGTTAATGTCTGTGGGTATAACCTTGTTATGTAACTTCATGCAAAGTGTATGACCTGATGAATATTAATGGAAAAAATTTGGGAGTCAATGTGGGGCCTTGCACATTTTTTCCCCAGACTTTGAACCTGTTAAAGACAAATATGATAGTGAAAGAAGCTGGCTATTAGTCATAGGGTTGCAACCTTGACGCATATCCAACTGACAGGTAATGACAATGATGCAACGGAGGCTTTTGACTTCTAACAGTCAACACATCTCTGCAGAATGTACGTTGCAGTTAAATGAATGAGAAAGTGGCACGAGACCACTTCCATGTGTCCACTTCCTGCTTTTACAGAAACATTAAATATGCTTCACAAAAAGGGATTCAACCCTGAGAGAATCCAGATTTCAAGTTCAAAAACACTGAAATGCTGTGCTGTGTTTTGGAAAATATCAACAATAACCTTAAGTGCTCCAACAAACCTCATTAGGATGTCTGTGTCTGAATGAATGAGGTATTAAGTCTACACAATGGGAATATTCAATGGCAAGTTCAGAATGCCATAGTAAACATTCCCTACAAAACAAGCTGCCAGGAAAACCTCAACAAAGAAAATTCTAGCAGTCTCCTTTTAGTTTTGCACAAGCCTCTTTGTGAATTTTTCTTTGCAATGTCAAAGTGCATTAGGCCTAAGTCATAGACAACTGTCAAGCCACTGCCTGTCACCGGGTTCATCTGCAATACTTTTTAGGTTATACCAAAGTGCAAGCTAAGAGATAACCCCGAAAGATGCGGTAGCCTCCCACATTCAAACACAGAAAAAATTAAGCTAGTTACTGCTGTTTGAAACTACCTAAAAACCACAAACAGCTATGCTTGCACACTCATCACTCTATACTTAGACTATAGCTGAACAAGATTTGGTCATCATCTCTTCCTCATGTCTCATCAGCACTGCAGAGGCTTTTAAAACCCCATTATCAGATGATACTAAGTGGAGAATGTATCTTCAGTGGTGGAGTTGCAATGTTGTGTGATCAGTTTTTCCCCACTTGTTTACAATGGTTACTAATCTAGACAACCTAACACGACAGTAGTGACAAAATTCAATTCTACTTGTTTCATCATAGACAAAGTGTGTCTGCACAACATGCTACTGACTGTCTGTCATGGAAGTAAAACTGAAGGAGGAAATCCAAGTGCTTCCTCCTTTTTCTTTTTTTTTCCGTGGAGGACCCTGCCCTGCACATGCAGCAGCGTCCATCTGGCATACATTTACAAAGTACACAAGTGCAATAATAACCCGTAGAGCAATCCCTGTGGACATTGAACAGGAAAGCAAATGCTTGACTTTACATCCAAAATAGAACCCACCAGAGGCAACCTCAACAAAAACAGTCTACTGGCACATATAACAGACGATGAAAAGAGGAACAATGGTTGAAGGGCACACAAGTGGATGTTGTGAGCCAACAATAGTCTGTAATTAGGCAAGTTAAAAGGAGGTGAAATCAAGGAAAAGTGAACATACTATACACTTATGTCAAATTTCCCTTCACCTTCACTTGCACCATGTAAATAAAGAAGCAGCTGGTGACAGCTGAATGTTTACCATACTGTCGTGAAAATGCCTGAAGGTATGGATTGCCAAATAATGATAACTCAAGCAAGGGTGCGCTTCAAAGAGCAAGAATGAGTAGATTTCACTGGGCCTGTCGCCAATCTCAGATACAACTCAAACTGGAAATTCAGTGAACGGTAACCAGCGTGTGGTATACATATATTTGGTGTATATATAAATATGAGAAAAGATAAAGGGTCAACCTATTCTGCGGGAGAGTATGCGCCAGGGGGTTACAACTTTTCTAACTTTTCTAAATCTTACAATATTTTTGCACTTTGAGCTTCTGTTTGTTGAAATTGTCCAACAATGTAGAGATACAAGCGTGTAGCTAAAGAAATGTAAACTGATCTGTCGTAGCCTTGGCATGAAATGCACATCAACTGACTTGTGGTAGGAGCTCAGATTTCTGTTTACTTCAACTACGAACATAACCCCTACACGAGTTAAATTAATTACGTTCCTCGCAATTAATTACATTCTTCATAGTTCTTGTTTGAAAACAAATTGTCTTTAACTTCTGCTCTCGGTATTGACCTTTGGTAACGTTAACTCGGCATGTATCGTTTGGCTTCAGTAACTTGGCTAGGGTTGGGTTACGTTACAGCTGGCCTCAGCCAACTTCGAATGCCATTCGGAATGGCTGCACTGAACACTGCTCCTTAGCTTACGTTAGCTTATCGATAACTTGGCAATAACAACTGATCGCAGTACATATTAGCCATATATCAGCTGACAACAAGTAAAACTAACCTTAACCGCCGTTAATGTTCCAACCCTTAACATACCAACAAAGTAAATTAACAGCTATGTTAGTTCTGTTGGCCAACTTAGCTGATTAGCTAACATTAGTTTATTAGCTAAGCGGCTAATTTGCTTTGCAACCTTTCTGCAGAAAGACACATTTTAAGCAGTTAGTTGGATAACGTTAGTTCCTCCTTACCTCAAGCACTACCTATCAGTTAGCACCACAGCTAATAAGCGATTAGTAAACATGTCCTGAGCTAAGTTAGCCAACTTAAATAGCTCTCCAAGTAACGCTTAACTTTGACGATGTAGCAGCAGGGTGTTAGCTGTAAATCTGAAAAGCGTTCTGCATCACGGTGTTTCTGTCCAAAACTTACCTTTATTAAAAATCCGCTGTCAGCTATTCCTTTCGTCTGTACTAGATGGCTGGTGAGGTCTTTCGTCAAACAGTCAGCTACGAAGTTACTAGCTGTATAGCTAACTGTTAGCTAGCTAGCTAACATACATTAGCTCGTGAGCGAATTGTGATTTGTTTTGAAGAAGGGGTCAGTCTGCGACAGCACAGGCTACCTAGCTTAACTTAGCTAACGTTTGTCAAATGTGGCTTTAAAGTCTATCAAACAAACAGTTCCTAACATTAATAGCTACGTGACATTAATAGCGTTACCTGTTATTGCAGATGTAGAACTTACAGTTTGTACTCACATACAAAATAATTCAAACACGAAGCTAAGTTTAGCATGCAAAGCAGGAAAAACTCAGTCATATTTTTCGAATCAAAATGGCGACATGGTTACGGGAGCGCGCAACAGACCACTTAGTCCGCGGGAACGTGCACAGACTTCCAGACAGTGCGCTGAGGTCTAGATCAGCAAAACATTTTGGATGATGAATGATGGCAGTGTGGTGGCAAGCGGTGGAAAGCAACACAGTAAATAAACCCAAACACTGAAATGATTAGTCTAATTTTTAGTTTATTAAAATCTGATACACTTCAAAGCAACTAAGCCACCATACTATAAAATCATAATAATGTACCTTACCTATGTTTCTACGAGGCCTTATGACTTGTTGAGTGACCATATGATTGTATTTATTTTACATCCTCTATTTTGTTACTATAATGTAATATTTTACAGGTTCTAGAAACAATTGAGTTCATGAACGCGGTTTAATTTATTAAAATCATGCATATTACTAACCTTAGAATAGAATTTCCCAGTGGAGATTAATAAAAGTTCAATTAATCAGTTTTAATTGGCCCATTTGGGAAATAGTGCACACACAAGAAGAAAGGACAGAAAACCATACAGTATACATCTAAAGCAAAAAACAAACAAACAAACAAAAACACTCAACTCATATTCTCACTATTTTGTGTTTGGTGTCTTTGTGAACTGGAAACATCAGACTTGATTAAATGTTAAAGTGGACAGATTTACTAAATTTAGCAGAGTAACTGATGTATGGGGGGTATGCAGTGTGTCAAAATGTACCTAACAGTATTATCTGGAGAGAGAGGATGGTGGACAGACTACCAGGCGTTACAGATCTGTCTTTACTTTGAAAAAGCTGCCGAAGCGCCCTGCTCTGTGACATGAGCCCTTAACTTTCTCCTCTCTCTTCTCAAGTCATTTTTCTCTCAACTCCCAAACCTCCTCTCCTGTTTGTTCCTTTCCTGTTTTCTTTTCTCCTCACTTCTTTGCCTCTCCCTTCACCTCCTCTCTTTCCCCTCACACATTCTATCCCACAATGCATTGTGTTCATTCGTTGGATCATGGACCAAAGCGGTAAGCAAAATGTTTAGCGGGCCGCTGTTAGCAAACTCCTTTTATGTACTTTATTTTCCACTACGCAGGCATGAGCTCTGGTTTTTATCAGCTCCTCGGATAATGGTGTAGCTCACTCACAGCTCGTGTTTTTGCTATACCACCATATTGACATTTAGGGCAGATTTAAAGCTGACGTTGTCTAGGTTAGCTAGCCAGCTACAACACAATGCTAGCTAGCTAGCTAGCAAACCCCAACTAACCAACGTCAATCGGACATTAGCCAAGATGACTTGGGTGCATCAAAAGTGCTCAAGTTGTTGTTTATTCGTAGCTAATTAGTAATTAATCCAGCGCCACACTGTAACCTCCACATTTACATATGAAGGAACATTATTGTCGTATTTATTAGCAAACCATGCCATTTCCACATTTAAGTTTGCCTAACTGCGATGGAGTTGGGGCGCGAATGCTTCCTGGCCAGCGTGAACATAATGTTAACCAAGCTAATATAACGATGCTGTACAGGTTTGGATGCTGGACTAAATAATATGTTTAAAAGAGCGTTTGCCCAAGTTTCAGAGTCCATCCACACCAATTGTTGCTTCACATTTTGATGCGTGGTCCTGGAAGGTTAACTGTTGTGTGTATAATGGCAAGTTAGGTTTGGCCATTTGCTAGCTAGCCAACAGCATGCTTGGTGATTTAAACCAGAGACTTTTTCTTTAAACATAGCTAAACCTTTGAAATTTATGAAGTTGCAGCACATCCCCATATATTATATCTTATTCATGACATTACATTGCCGTTAGCCATTATGAGGGCGGGGTTATTCTGCGCAACAGCTCCCAAAATGAGGTCCGGGAGCTTCCAGGGATCCCCAGTAAAGTTTACTCCAGGACATTTCACTCATTAGCATACTTCAGCCTGTGGAGACCGATGCTGCAGGGGTTCAGAAATACTGATCCTTAATACTACAAGACTTATGTGGGAAGGTGTCTTTATAGTCATTCATTTGTTCAGTTGCCATTGCATCAGTAACCTTAGAGCACAATCCACACGCATAACATAACACATAACATCTTATGGTATTAAACTCTGTACCAAGTCATATCTAACAATAAAAATATCAGACAGGAATTGCTGTCACATCTTTTTGTCAAAATGGGGTTCACAATGGTTAAATATTGCTAGGCCGCAATATGAAATCATTTGACTCAGCACTGTTAGGCCTACAGAAGCACAGCGAGTTTATGATCTGTCCCTCCAATTTTTTTCATCAGATAATGATCTTCAAGGAAGCGACGGCTCGGGGAGTTTGGGTGGCCCAGATGTCCGCAGACGAATCCCCATCAAACTCATATCCAAACAGCCTATAAGAAGCAAACCTCAGACGCGGACGCAGAGATCTACCAGCAGGCCGTCTAAAAGTCAGGCTGGTGAGGACGGTGGGTGTCACGGGGCAGCTCTGCTCCGGACTGTTTTATTTTTTCAAGGTCTTTATTTTAAATATCAGTGTGCGCAAGATCATTTTGTGTAATTAAAACAAAGACGTGTTCTTGGCCTTCAAAATAATAAAATTAAATTTTTAATGTCATACTTGTCCATCTGCGTTCACAGTAATACTTTGTAGCGCAAATTGATGGTTATTGATGGGGTTTTTTTTTCTTTTTTTTTCTGATCAAACTCCATTGCCATGGAGAAATCTCAGTGCGACATCACATCTACATTTTTTCTGGTATTTGGTGTAATAAGAATACATTAATGAACAAAATGGGCCCAAAAATACAAGCTATATTACAATAATTTTGTTTTGACAGTGCTTAAGTGTTTTATGTTGATTTTTCTTTCAAGCACCAGAAGCTTAGTGACATTTTCTTCCAGTGAGCCGTGGGAAATGTATTGTTTGATTTGAATTAGTGCTGAATTTATACAGTGGCTGGGTAGATGAAACCATTTATCAGAATAATATAATGAGAAGAGATTTATTCTTGTATTCTGTTGTGCCATAGAGTTCATTTCTTGTAAATAAATCAATAAAATTTAGGTATTAACTTATTTCAGCTGGGGACTCACTGGAGCCCTCGCATGGACTCCTGTGGGTCCCTGGCCGCCACTTTGGAAACTGCCGCATCAGGCTGTTGTGTCAAAGCTAATCAGAGCTCTCAATGTTTCTGGATCGTCTCATCAGTCATTCCTCCTCTGTTTCACAGATAATTTTGGCTTCAAACAAGAAGAGAGGTTTGATTGTGGCGCAAAGGCTGGCGATGTTTTTGCAAGTCAGAGGAGATTCCCCCAGCAGCTCTTCTGGGACTACAAGGTACGTCAGGCTGTGGAGAATTACGGAGAGATGTTAGCAAACAGGCTTGACTCAACAGCCCAGTCTGGACTGTCGGATAACTGCCAGTAAGAGAAATGCTTTCATTACAAACCCAGGGCAATCTAATTTTCTGCTGTTTTCAACCTAATGACCTCGTTGTGTGTTTGAGGAGCTTCTCAAACAGACTTCTGGATGACTTGAAAATGACCAGGGTTCAGTGTTACGGATTAGTGCCATTGTTTATTTATTTTTCTATTCTTTATTTGACCTTTACATATACATTCAACATTTCATGAATATTTTGATGCTGTGTATTGTAACGTTTGTAGCTTAATTTAATTTGCAGTGTTTGTTCCTTTGTTTTTTGAGTGTTTCTGCCCTTTAACTACATTGCACACTCACTTTACATTATTATCAACCTTTTTTAAAACATAACATACAGATTTAGATTTTGGAATGTTTTTTTCCTCCCTTCCATTCATTTCATTGCGGCACCAAATAAACTTGCTTGAGACAGTTGTGAAGTTGTGAAAGCAATAATGTGGATTTGGCTGCTTCCTGATTTAAACAAAATGTATGATAGTCTGGTTCTAGTTTGTAATAATAAGGGAATTTGTTTTCTCAACTTGGAAGTTGGAGTTTCCCCGCAGCACATGAATGCAGACGAAGGCATCCAAAAACAAATATAACACTTTGAAAAATGGTCAGTAGTAATGTAAAGTATGTGTCCAGTGTAGTAAATAAGCAAAACTATGCGAAAAATCAGTTTGAGCCTTTAAGATTTTTTCCACTTTGCTAGTCAGGCCAGTCGGTCAAGACTTCTGCTGGTTTCAGTGACCCAGCAGGCAAAAATGAAAGCCACTTATTTATGAATTTGATATCTTTTACTATATAATGTTCTTAATATACAACAGCAAAATGCCGGAAAAATAGACAATAAAAAGTAATTGATTAATAAATTTGAAATGCATGATTTTTGTTAAAGCATAAATTGTTGGATTTACAGGCCATCTTTATTGTTATACCCTCGTCTATTAATGGATAATCCTATTAAGTTTTATTACAAGGTTATTTGTGACTCCTCTGACCTCTTTTTCCTCCGACAGCTGAATTTGATCGGTGAAAGGGATGAAGTACCTGTTCACTTCTGTGACAAGTGCGGCCTTCCCATTCAGCTCTATGGACGGATGGTACGCACTTAATATAAGATTTGATTTTTGTCTCCAGGAAGATCCTTTGAGGAACTCACACGTCTAACTTCTGTTTTCTAACCGCTCAGATCCCGTGTAAACATGTGTTCTGCTACGACTGTGCTCTGCTTCATGAAAAGAAGGGAGACAAGATGTGTCCAGGGTAAGCTCTTCTGGACGTGACATTTAAACTGTTTCACTGTTGTGGAGTTTTTTGTGCAAAATTAGACGGTAATAACTGATGAAAAATGAATGTTTACTGTCACAAAATGATTACTGGAAGGAAAATGGAAACAAGAAGTGTTAATCTTGGGATTCCTAGTCGTCACATTTGCTTAAAATTTTAACTTTTGAGAGGAGGATCTTGTCTATTTGAAATATTGACTAAATTTCTTTTTGAAATATTGACTATATTTGATGAAGCAGCATTTTCTTAACCAGATGTGCGGAGTTGTATTTGTGTTGCTGCTGTGTTACTGAACGTTTGCTCCTGTGTTTTTAGTCTCACCCTCTACAACTGCACAGACCCAGTGCAGCGCATTGAGCAGTGCCAGCGAGGTTCCCTCTACATGTGTAGTATTGTGCAGGGATGTAAGCGCACCTACCTGTCCCAGCGTGACCTGCAGGCCCACGTTAACCACCGCCACATGAGGGCGGCCAAGTCGTCGGCCGGCCGGCCGGAGCCCATTCACCTGCCGCCGGCCTCGGAGGTCCCCGAACGCTTCCGCGTGCCCCCGCCTCACCTACCCAAGAACCACGTCCATCTCCCGAACCCCCTCCAGCACGGGAGTCACGACCCCTACAGCCAGCCGCCGCCGACCGCTCACGAAGCCCCGCCCCCATCCTCTGCCCTCGGCACGGAGACGTTCCGCATCGCCACGGTGACCACCCGCAAACACAGCAACCTCATCACCGTGCCCATCCAGGACGACTCGTCATCATCTTCGTCCCGCGAGCCCCTCCCTTC
>OMLF01048927.1:12136-24213 GCA_900302615.1 Holocentrus rufus | reverse complement strand
AATGACCTTGAGGGCCTTCATCTTTACATTATTGCTCCCCTCTTTTTCCCTCTCCTGTTTCCCTGGCCCAGGCTGTCTCAGAGCCCTGAGAACCGAGAGGCAGCAGAACAGTGTCACTGAAAACAACAGCACGTAAATACTCATGGTAAAACGTTCGATTATGCTGATGCTACTGAGCATCAATGCATTCATAAAACAGGCTCCGAGTGTCAGCAGCCAGACCACAGTGCAACAGGCCACCCTGTACTGAAGGGATTTCAGCCTGAGAAAGAGCACAGGATGGATGACGGCGAGGTAGCGCTCCAAACAGATGCAGGTCTGGAAGAGGGGGCGGCCAATGAACATAAAAGCAGAGAAAAACGCAATGGTCTTGAAGACAAGCTCTGTCTTATGGAGCAGGTAGGCAAAAGTACAAATATTTGACAAACCAAAAAGCATCTCAGACACAGCAAGGTTCAGAGAGAAGAACTCCAAGGCGTTGACTGTTCCTGTTCTGGTCACCATCAGCCAAAGGATGAAGCCGTTGGAGGGGACACCCAGAATGAAGTTGATCGCATTTACAGAAGCCATAAGTGAGTCATACCAAGGGAATGGAGTTAGATAATTAATGTGGGAGCTGTTTCTGGTGATTGTGTTTTCTTCAAGGCTGTCCATCTTGACTCTACAGCTTCTAGGGAATAATTAAGAAATGAGAATTAATATCTCGCACATATTTTGTAGATTTGAGTGAAGGATAGCCACAAGAAACACAACAAAAAACTACATGTATTGAAATCATACTAGCTAGATATTTCGGTTTCAGTAGAGTCATCATCTTTGTAAAGTGATGAAAAGATGTCTTCCAACCTGGTATACTGGATTCCTCTGTTTCTCTTCAACAGCTTTGCTATGACTTGACCGGTATGAAGAAGTGTTATTTATCTATACCTGACTGACACTTCCCTTTATCATCTGCTGTGTCCACACCTGTTCAATAGATCATATTACTCGCATTTATTTTCATCCGATGACTGGTCCATTTTAACCTGAGAACATGCAAATACAAACAAAAACAAAACAGCACACCAAACTATTTATTTTAATAAAGGAAGCAGGTGTGAAGGGTAAAAGGACAGTGTAAAATTCAACTGAGCATACCATTTTGTTTTCTTTATAAGTTAATAAACTAAGAATTAATGCTAGATTTAGTAACCACCAAACTTTAATGCTCGTTCATTATATTTCTATGAGCTTTGCAACATTATAGATAGGGCAGAAAGGGAAAATGATTAGATAATGGCATCAGTTTGCAGATGTGTCAGATGTGACAAGAGGACAAAGGTTTTTAGACAGGACAGGACACAATCTTGTCCAGATGTCATATTTGTGTTTAATAGTTTTTGCTGTGTGCTCATTTCAGAGCTAATATCTTGACTCTGGCAAATAATTTCAAGCAATGTGGAAAGAAATTAGGTTGGCTTTGCATGGTCGCAACTTCCATGTAATTAGTTGCAGGTTTCATTACTGTTGCCATGTCAATAAACCCATATGGAACATTTCAAATGATGATGCAAATGGAATTTATCATTTTAATTGGATGGCTCCCCTGGTACTTCAAGTTGCATGGAACTGAAGCTGCATTTCAATTGTACCATGTAAAGCCAGCTTGAGCCTTGGGAACCCGCTGAATCTTGTGAGTCACTCAAATGGCATCGAGAAGGATTATATAGTCATGAATGAGTTTTACATCATATTTTATTGTATTTTACTTGACAACTTTAGCGCACATTTAATAATGGCATGATGAGGAAGAAATCATAGTTCTGGAGAGAGGCTAGAATGATGATTTGATAATGCTGTGTCTAAGAAAAACACTTTTTGCATTCTGTTTTGTACTTATGCAAATACATTGTCCAGTCATCCATCCATCATGATCCTGTTTATTTCCAGTTTGAATCAGATCAGTTCAAACATCCTTTACACCAACAGGCTCCTTGGGGATGTCAGGGTGATCCCAGATATGTCTGGACAGGAAGTCCCTCCAGCTGCTCCCCCCAGGCCAGCTGGGATATGTAGGGTTGGACAAATAAGGATCATAGTGGTAAATACAATAACTGTTAAGTCATAACAAGAGAAGTACATGAATCACAATACTATACATGCATTATTCCTACTGCATCATATACATTTGCAAGGAGCTTCTTATATCACACAATCTATAATGTACTTTCAAAGAGTTCTCAGCGTCCATTCTTGAAGCATCTTCTGAGTCTGAAGTAGTCAACTACTACAACAATCAAGGCCACACCCAATACAGCAGAAACAACCAATCGCACTGTAGCTTGAGTCTGACCGCACTGGGTAGATTCTGAGAGAGGGAGATACAAAGACAAGGAAATGTCGGTGCATTTATGGCATGTTTTACTGATCATCTTACAGTTCTCTATTCTTTGTGGCCTTCAGCATATCTCAGAGCAAAGAACTAGCGCTATTTATAAATAATATTTTTTGTTGGGTATTCGTACCGAGATTACTGTGTTTTTGTCAGCGCTAGTGTGAGGAGGAAGCAGAGAGAAAGTGGGAGCATTCTGTTCCCATCTGCTGCTGTTGTCATACCTCCACTGAGACAAGTCTTGGCAGTGGGGAGTTTGGCGGTCTTTTCATCAACGGGGTTTTTGGCCACACATCTGTAGATGCCTCCATCGTGGTCCTTTATCTCCAGAGGAAGAGAGAGCATGACAGAAGGATCAGGACTGCTTGTCTGGTTCAGTCTCTCATCTTCTCTGTACCAAGCCAGGATCACTTCTCTGCCATTCTGCACAGAGCACTCCACTGAGATTGAAGTACACCTTGCACTGACCAAAGATGCACTGACTTTGATGTATGGCGGGGAGACCAAACCTGGGGGAGGGGAAGATTAAGACATTTATACAATATTGCATGCATATTTTACAACACCTGAAGTGGGTGCCTTGCTTTGTTGTTCCATAGTAATAGTAAAATAGTAATCCATATCAGCTAATCAGTTTTTAGTACTTGTACTTGGTATAGGTATTAGTTTTTAAGTACTAATACCACAATCTTTGTGAAGACCCATTCCCAGCATTAATTAAAGCCTTAAAAACTCATCTCTGTTAAACAAAATTACATATTAATAAGTTTTTCTCCTTAAAAAAATCCTTCATGCCTTAGCATGGCTTGGATACAACTCTACCTTTGCCTTAATTTAGTATGCGTGATTCTATGAATATGCAAATAGTCCCCGCTTCTGTAATCTCCATCAATCATGTACCGGATCACCTTCAACTCTGCTCACACAAGCCTCTTGTTTTCTGTTTTGCTGCTGTAGGCTATGCTACACAATGACAAGAGGTAATGCACATGAAGTGTAATTCATCCATAAATATTTGAACTGGAGGCCGATTTTGAAAAAGAAGGGAAAATTGGACAGAGTTGCCTACAAGGGAATGAATCAGAATAGTAATTTTTTATGTAACATTATCGCTCTCTACCTTAGAAACGTAACGGTAATAGATAACGTGAGCTTTCGGGTTGACTGCGGACCTTGTAAAGATGAACACCCGGATCCTCCCAGAGGAAGAAACGCTTTGAAAACCAAAGAAAGTCCCGGGAGAAAGGCAGCTAGTGAACTTTGCGTTAACTAAATATGCAAATAGTAAGATACTGAGGCTACAGTTGGTTGCTGGTCTGTGATGCAACGGACCAGTAAACTTGCGTGGTGTCAATATTGATTTCTTTGAGCTCAATAGGGAAGTAGCATTTTGACCATCATGAAGCAAAAACAATGCTCTGTGACAAGCGGAGCACAGAGAATACATCGGTATAATAGCGAATTATCTGGCAAAACACATGAAAAACGGAAAAAACATGTTTAAGTGGAGTGGGTCTTTAGGTCTGTTAAAAATTGCCAGCAGGCATGTTGCTCCTTTATCCACTTTTTTATCCAGGGAAGACTGACTGAGCACCTTGTTCTCTATCAGTGGCAGTGACACCCTGTTTCTAATCATACATTTACATTATAGGCAGACCCAGCTATGACTAGCAGAGTGATTTCGGACCTCATAAAGTGGACAGAATTATTACTATTATTCATCTTGCTCATGTTGTTCAGCTGTTCATTTTTTATCAACATCGACCAACCTGGTAATCCCACAATCTCTGTATCATCAAAGATTACCATTTCTCTCTCTGTTGGTTAATAATGTTGCCCATGTATCAATTTATGGGCAAATATATTGATCATGGCTAGCAACTTTGCTAAATATACTCACGGTACACAGTAAGGTGGAAACGGTGGGAAGAGATTTTAGTATTGATGATTTGCACCAGGTAAGTTCCACAGTCACTGATGTTGAGTTCTGTGATGGTGAGCGATCCAGTCTGTCTATCCAGCTGCAGTCTGCCTCTGAAACTCTCAGCATAGTCTGTCTTCACCTCTCCTCCGTTCAGGTTGGCAACCCGCATACTCGGTTTTTCAGGTCCGTACATCCAAACTATCTGGTTTTCCTTCCAGAGTCCAGTTTCTCCAGTCTGTAGAGTGACAGTCATTCCTTCTCTTCCTGTCACCTTTATTGTATTGGCCCAGACAGGGCTGAGCATAACTGGAAGAAAAAATACTTTTTATTGATTTATTCTCAATGAAATCATGTTCCTGTGGTTGACCTGGGAAAGAAATTAGTATAAAAATTCAAAATGAAAAGAAGAACTTGAACTTGAAGAACTTGAAGAACTCAAATGAGCGATGACTCAAAGTCTCATTAAGTTGAGTCGAGTGCACTCTGTGATGAATTTAAAAGTCAGTTCTTTGTGTTTTTTCTAAGGGAGTGGGTTGACACCTCTGCTGAGGAAACCCATTCTTCTTGACACACATCTGGACACCCGTTCATCATACAACATTTAATTAACTGAAGCTGATGCCAGCCATTTCAAATTATCTTGCTGACCCACACGGTTAACTCAGCCTTAACTTGTTAAACTTGGATGTAGTCATCATGGATTACTGCACACTCTCATTCTGCAGTAAAAGGAACATGAGTCTGAGGGAACATGAGAGTCAAAGCATGATCAACAGTCATATAATAAGCTGGCAGGGGGGACCATGGGTAAAGTTAATATGAGGAACAAAAACATTTCTAAAATATGAAATTAAACATGACCAAACTTCCAACTTCCAAAAGGAGAATGCAATTGTAGTATGAGAAAGTAGGCTATTTACAATTCCATTTGTAGCCCCTATTGCACCATTACTGTTAGCCATATTCCTATCTTTATATCTAAATATGTCTATACAGTTAGCTATATAAACGCGATTCTTTAAGCTGGTAAACTGTAAATATTTGGACAAAACTTGTGTCTTTCAATCAACAAGGAGCTTGGTCATCTCTCTGGATATTCTCCTTTAAACGCCTGCCTAATTTTAATAGCGTCATGATTTATTGGCTGCTCTCTAAATGGTTAAATATGGTTTTGCAGATTTGAATTTGAGGATCTGTTGCTTTGGCAGCAAGGAAGTCTACATTTTAAGCTGCCCTCAAGGAACACAAAATATCAGGCTTATGACCAAGCAGCAAACACCGGGGCTGAAAAATGAAGCCAATGCGGAAGTGCCAAAAACTGCAGTTCCTAGAACGGCCACTTGTGGCTGGCTCCAAAAGCAAGCCAATCCCCAGCAAGCAAATGCCCAGCTCTACAGCAGAAATAAACATATTAGCAGCCTATAGGCCACAGGGAATTTGATTTTATGTTCTTTTTATATGTTGTTTAGTGTTTATTCTGTGAAAATGTAGCTAGACCATTAAATTCAAATTCTCATGCTGCCAATAGTATATACCACTGACATATCTTTATTTTTTTCATTATTATTATTATTATTATTATTATTATTATTATTATTATTATAGATCAGTGGCAATTTTTACTCTTACTGAGGTTGATAGGATTCTAAACTGAAGCATTTGACGATTGGGCTACATGAAATATGAAAAAGCTAAGTGATTGTAGCTAACAAAGCAGCAGAAGTCATAATTGGTTATTGTAACATTATTGGAGTTAACGTTAATCACGGTTTCAGCCGGCCTCTGTTAACATTAGCTGTTTAAAGTTAAAAGAAAATTTCTGACTTTAATCCGCTGAAGTTTGACTACCACAGTTTGAAGTAATAAGGAGTTATATTAAGTGAAATGTATCTTTGATTATGCTTACAAGCTAGGTTTGCTAGTTTGCCTTTGTTGATGGGGGGAGCAAATAAGATAACAGTCTTTGATGATATGTTAATTTTGTCGCAAATATCAGATTTCAGTTGAGTTTACTTTTGACAGGACACAGATCCAAAAGTTACAATTATTTTAGTCTACAGCCGCAGCACAATATATCTGTACAGTTCTCGTGTGACACATTACAGCTTTACTGAATTGAGTTGTCGCCATAGCAAGGATCGCCATTTTGTTGTGTACCAGCCAAATGACCACAGTGAACAGTGCAACGACCGTTCTATCCATTCATGTTCTGTGTCAAAACTTCTCCTCATGCAGAAACCTATGGGTGACGGAGACTATGTCCATGTTTTTATACAGTCTATTCTCATGACAAACAAGTTTATCCAGCTAACTCAGTTATTCAAATTCAATGCATGGGGCACTTATCTTCTTAAGGCTGTGTAAAATGAGAGATAACACTTTCCCCCCAAAACAGACAGCCATGAAAAGATCCACTCTGTACTGCAAATGGTTGACAATAACAACATCAAATTTTCCATGAGCAAAACAATTTCTGTTCCTCTGTAAACACCACCAACGAGACAAAATCACAACCTTGGAGACAGCACAAGGTTGTTTTGTTTCAGAGGTCCATTTGTGAAAAAGTGCTATAATTGTACATTATAATGTAGTATAATACAACAGTATATCACAACCATTTTTGATTATATGATTTTGATTTAAACTAGAAAATTATCCCACACTCAAAACCAGCTATAAACAACAGCAGTCTGCATCAGACCAAACAGTGCCCTGCAGATGGAAAGAGAGGTTAACCACACAGCTTCCTTGCTGTCATGGGTCACTTTGACTAAGTCCTGCACAGGAAGTTACATACCTGACTACCAGAGAAGTGTGCAATTTTAGCAATGCATCTTTTTTTCCGAGGACAAAGTAAAAGCATTTAGTAGTGAAGTATAATAAAGGTATGGATGGTATCTTTTCTTCAGCAAGACAGCAGACAGACTGAAAGGAAACTTCTCAACTTGAATCCAGACCAACAAAACTAAAAAATCACATCTAATATTAAACATCTTTAAACCATGGATACTGTGACCCTCAGGTATTATTTGTGCATTCGTACACTGCTGTGAACTTCTTCAACTGTAATTATAGCTCTCTGTGCAGTTGATGCTATCAGACTGATAATATAAAGAAAATTTCATAAATCTACAAAACTGTAATAGTATTTTCCTTCAGATTACCTGCTATGAAATAGGCAGTGAGATGCATTTTTCTTATCCGATACACCATCCTGTTGGGGTCTGCAAATAACTGCTTCTCTGTAGCTCTTCTCTTGTGGTTATTTACTCATATCCACTGTCAGCCCATTTTCACACTCTCATCCATTACAAAATCAAAGCTGATAATGAGATGATTACAAGAGTATTCTGATCTTGAATAGCATGTAATTTTTCCGGATGTCTTCAGTCGTTCTCATTTTTCTTGTCTGGTCTTGACTTCCACTGGGGGCTTTTGATATGGTTCCCCTTTCATCATTACCTAGCTCCATCTAGAGGTTGTTTAGATCTACTAATGAATACTAGATTGTTTCAGCTTTAATAAAAACAAGATGGTTGCATCTCTGGATGAAAGAAATTTTATGCATGTTTGATGAATGGCTACGTTTAATAGGTACAACACAATATATAAAATTGTATCAGAACAGCTGGTGCAAGAACAGCTTGTATAGAGCAAGCAAAACTTTGCAGAGGAACATAAACAGTCAGGCTCCTTTGTTGTCACACCAGAGCAGACAGATGACTTCCATCCTGTACATGGGTTCAGAGTTGGTGATTAGGATTGTGTCATCTGCAAACCTATGTAATTTGATGGAGGTGAGGAAATGGTGTGTGACACATTATTTATTATATTGAATTATTATGTAATAAATCTTAGCATTCATAAAGGATACCACATGCACAAAAAAAGACCACATATGGCATTTTCCATGCAAGTGTTTGGATTTATTTTAAAAAAAAAAGGATGTAAGAACTTGTGTACCTCTGCAGAGCCTCTGACACATAATGCACATTTGCACATGAGAAAAAGAGAACAAGAAGTAGCAAAGCAGCACTGACGCTTCCAATCAATTCTGTATTCCCTATTTCAAATTACACAGATTACACTAATTAGACACTAATTAGGATGTCTGTGATTATTGAGGTGAGAGATTCATCAAGTTGAGAGAGCTCTTGGAGTGACCAGCATGAATGATGGGATTTTTTAAAATTTGTTTCTTTCTATTTCTATATTTTATTTCCTTTATTTATTATTTTAATACTTTTGCACATTTTATTTTTACTTTAAAGCACATTGAATTACCTTTGTGTATGAAATGTCCAATATAAATAAAGTTCCCTTGCCTATTGTGATCAATGGAAATGGTAAGATCAGTTAGAAACAGAATAGTGACCAAAACCCCCTGATGTGAGGATAATCTGTAACTGTGGTTACCACAGAAATCATGTTGTAATTTTGACATAAATTTGGTGAAATACATACAAAATGTGACTCTGGAGGAATATACAGAATGAATGAATGAGGCCTGACAGTTCTTCATGTGAGCATGTGCTCTCTGGGAGTTCACTGATAGCAGATTTTGAAGTGATGTTGATGGTAGAGAAGGTGCAGCAGCGCAGTGGACTTGGGCAAACATGGGGGTGTTTCAGGGACACTCGGATACACTGTAGAGCTTCTCAAGGTGTTGTGGTCCTACCACAACAAAACATTGATGAAGGAAGGTTCCTTACTTTCCCTGAAGGTAAGTGTAGGTAGCTGGTAAATGTTGCTACTGGATCTGTAGATTTATGGCGGTATAAAATTTTTTAGTTTTATATGCTATACATTTGTATGCTACTATTACATTCTGTGAAAAGCTGATTTGGCTTGCCCTGGATTGTAGTTGAGGGGATATTTATGTTATATTATGTATTGATAAATGTCAGCAAAATTTCCGTCATGTCATTTTTATGACTGTCCTTCTCACTGTTCACTTCTCTCTAGATTTATGTAAAGATGCAGAAACCCTCTCACTCCTCTCGGTTTCTTTGTATGTGTCTTCCCCCACCCACCTTCATCTGTCTACTGCTCCTTTTTTTTTCTAACTGCTCACACACCCTGCAGAGTTCCTGCTCCTTCACTCACACTCTCTCACTCTATCCCTTCTGTCTTTGTTCATTTAATTCATCTCATTAATTGGACGATCATCTAAAAAGGTAATAATTGAATTTCTTTAAATATGTGCTCATATTTACAGGTTTGGACAGGAATTAAAATGCAACGGTTTGATTCTTTGACCTTCCCGCTCATTTTGACCTGCTTCTTTAATGTGCCTCTCTAACATTTCTTGTAACTATCCATCCATCCTTTCATTAATCCTTCTGTCTTTTTGTGTTTACATTTCCTTTACCACCAGCTCACCCTCCCTTGACCACTTGTTTGACCCTCCCCTCATTCTTATGACCCTCCCACTGATTCTTAACTACTCTTTTCTTTGATGCTGTTGATTCATTTTCCTGCATTTTTTTAGTTTTTGTCACCATACTCTCCTGTGACTGTCTTCGCTCTCAGAAATGAAGTTACTACTAAATTTAAGATATTCAGTGGTTCTTTGCAAATAATTAAATTTTTATTGGTTTTAATTAAAATCACTTTTTGTTGCTGTTGTTGTTGTTGGTAGTAGGGTGTAAATGGTTTTGCACAATGTAAATCAACAATCATAATCTTTTGATTAAGAGTAATTTTTTCCCCTGTGATCACTAGATTTAATATAAAATTAATGACCGCAGGAAAAAAAGTCACTCATTCAACCTGGACAACCAAGCATTGACAGTTGGGTAATGTGATGATTTGTGGGTAGACACTTAAATTGCAGTCTTAGTAACACTTATTGTGTAATCAACAAAGCCACTCTTACCAAAGTATTTGATAAAATCACATTACATTTTAGAGCCTTAGCTTTTACTTTTATCATTGCCTGTTTAAACAAATTATCGATTAATTAGGAATTAAATTACACGTGCAAGTGAGAGAGAGAGAGGTTCTTAGATTTTTTCACCATGGTTTACTTGAAATAAAAAAAAAAGTTGTTTCATGTGCTGCTGCAAAGTGAAGGGCAGGGGAACAGTGTGTGATGTGCCACGAGATCTCTACATTTCCTGTTTGACAGAGAGGTATCAAACACAGAAACAACCACTTCCTGTTTCCCTGTGAATGTGCAGATGCATGGGTATGTGTGTGCATGTGTTGCTGTTGCCCTTTGTGTTTTTGACCTGGTGTGTACCTACTGTTTGGTCCTGATGGTTTAGGGTCCTTCTTAGCTAAATGAAGTAACTGCATGCACACGCTTTATAACTTCATAATATACACACACATTAAATATATCAGTGAACCATCTATATAGAAGCAGATACTGAAATAATCCAAAATTCCTAATACATCCTGATGGCATGTTCAGTAAGATAATGTACTGTTCAATTTAAGTCAGTCACTAGTTTGGGATAACAAAATTGTTTTCCAAGGAGTAAAATAAACATTTAAAGGAAAATATGTTAATTTTATAAACCCATACACCAAAATTATAGCAACATAATAGTGATTTCTCACTCATGCAACAAAGTAACTTGTTCCCACACATATATATCACACATGACATCTTATCTGTATTAATTGTGAAAACAGTTTGCTTGGCGACCAACAAGACCAGACTCCTATCTGTTTGAATGTGGACGTGTTTATGCTCCACCCTGCCACTGTTAAGCTAGTTTCATGTCTATGTGAGGAACGCAAACACAAACGCCAGCACTTGACCTACGCAAGCTGTTTTCTTAATTAGTATACGCCTGTAGATCGATGCCCTAGTTCCAGTCTGAGTTGTACTTTCTTTTTTCCACACAGTAGAAACAAAGGCGATGTTATGCTGGAGAGAGGGATTTTAAAAAGGCTTTCATGGAGGAACATATGATTTACATGATGCTCTGTCACTGTCAAATTGTTAAAAAAAAAAAAAAAGATGCTAATTCATCTGCAAGATTTTTTTCATAATCTGCCACCATTCCCATTGGTTACATATAAGAAATGATGTCTTCTCCTTCGTTAGCAGTTGCTCATTTCATTTAGTGCCCCTACCTGAAATGTCCAATACTGCGATAGATGTTTGTGTCCTCTGTGTTTGCGTTCCTATGTAACGATGTAATTTTCCAATGAAAATTATAAATTTGGCTTGCATCATCATTTGGAATGTTCCATATGGGTTTGTTGACATGGCAACAGTAAAAGTTTCATTTTCAACCTGCAACTAATTGCATGGAAGTTGCATTGTGTAAAGCCAGCCTTAGGCTCTTTTCAGAGCTCAACACCTCAGCAGCCTGAAGGTAACAGTGGATTAACTGGTACTGATCAACAGTCAGGAAACCCCTGCTGCTGTGTAATGGTCATCTGCACATTTGAACATGCAAATTATTACATATTGCACCTTGAGTGAACTCAGGTACATAGACAGACAAATACATCAAAACCATTTACATTCAATTCTGCAGAGCACGGTCTGCATCAGGTGTTTTCACTCACCGAGGCTCGTAGCCATGCACTGTCCACAGCAATATTACAACATTCCCATATCATTTCTACACATTATCTTATTTTCAACTCACTGTCAGTGATAACAGTGTTTAGATTAATTTAACTTGTACACAGACCACCATGTCATTATCACTTTCACATTAATTTATTTAACTGAAATGATTACCAATAAAGTTTGCATGAGGAGAGTGATAGGCCTGTAGTTTTCTACGGAATGATTGACCAAAATGTTTGCTAAAT
>OMLF01048927.1:0-12116 GCA_900302615.1 Holocentrus rufus | reverse complement strand
AAAATGTTTGCTAAATACACTGCAATGGTGTATCATTTATTATAAATGACAAATGGACTGCATTTACAGTATATACCTCACATTCACCCATTCACACACACATTCACACACTGATGTCAGTGGCTGTAAGACAACCTCAGGCACTGTTAGGGGTTCAGTTTCTTGCTCAAAGGCACTTCGACACTCTATCAGGTGAAACCGAGGATCAAATTATACCCACTATCTTTAAGTTGTTGAATATAGTTATTAAAAAAGTCTGAGTGTAGGAGGATCAGCCTCTTATACACAGTGATCAGGTGTCATAGCCATATGACTACCTAAAATTAGTCAACATTCCTCTAACCAATCAAAATCAATTATTCCTCCAGGTCCTCGTGTAGTACAAGGGACTTTCCTGCAGAAGGAGGAAGTGGAGCTAGTTTTGAGAGAGTGGGCAGAACATATTAGTGAAACCAAGACACAGTCGTCTTAAATGATTATGGAACAAGTAAATTGTATTATTAAAGTTAATATTGTCCATTCTGTCAATACCATAGGAAGGATAACAAGAAGCTGTGGGAGTCAGGTTGAGGGAGAGAGCAGAGAGTAGCCATGCCAGTGAAACTTTAACATTCATAGTGATGCAGAAGCTGTCAAACTGCTCAATCCATGCCTTAAGCACAGCCCATTTTTCTAAAAATAAATGAAAAAAAAAAGAGAAATCCATTCCAATATAATACAGAGGTACTGTATAAGTAAAGGTAACAATATCACATGGTGTGTCTGTGAAAAGCTTTCTTTGAGGATAATAAGTGAATGGTCAATAATAATATTAATGCAAAAAATAATGATTTAAAAATAAATAAATAGAAAACAATCAGAAATTGGGCTCTAGCACATAAATGCGTGTCGGTTCAAAAGCAGCAGTAAGTGATATTGGTATTTTGGCTAACTTCCTGTCTGTTCTTGCAGACAGCGCGGAGAGAGAGAGAATGTGTATATATGCTTATACGCTGGAGTGTGTATGTGTGTGTATGTGTGCCCATGCGTCAGCACCATAAGTGTCGTTTACATGTGGGGGATGCCTACATAAAACTATGGCAGGGCAAATTAAACCGTTGTGGCCTTTAATGGGAAACTTCTTCAGCCTTCTTAATTGGCGTAGTGTGTTTGCTTGTGTTCCTGGGAGCACTGGAATCAGTAGCTTCTCCACCATGGTCAGTTACACTGGAATTCTGCTTCCTCATCATGAATGTGCACAGAGGACCACCTATTTGTGGAGTTCTCTCTCTGATTGGATAAAGTGGGAACAGGATACCAGAAATTTGACTTTCTGTTTACTGCAGAGCAGAGGCGCTGGCAGTCCCATGTTACTGACGAGCTTTAATTGAATATCTGTAATTTGTCTCTTCTTCCACCCCAACACTGCCCTGCTCTGACACACTTATTATTCAAGTATCTCCAGTTTGATTGCTGTAGTTTTTCACAGCAGCTGTGAGGGATTGCACTATTTGTAGTATTGTATTCAGATTTGTGTAGTCCCTTTAGAATTGAACAGTAATAGATAAATACCAACAAACAAAATAAACTGACTGTTGTATGTTTCATATAACACACTGTCTGAATCCAAAATACAAAGTTTTGTCACAAAAGCCAACATTGCCTATATGCAGTAAGTCTGCTACTGTAATATTTTGATTAATTTTATCTGGGGAAAAAACATGGTTTATAGAAATTAATACAATTGGATATCTGTTTTTGCCATTTTCCTTTTTTTTTTTTTTAAAAAATGGTCAACTTTTAGGGAGTAAGTGAAATAATTAATTAATTATTTTTTTAAATGGGTGAACTATCCCTTTAATGCTTGCTGACAGAATTCTGTTGTAATTCTAACTGGTGTAATCACATTTTCTTTTGTTTGTAACCCCTGCAGAGTCACAATGAGGACCACGGCCATCCTAGCTTTGATTATGATGATGTCGATTTCACTGATTCCTGTCATGGCTGCCAACAACACAATAGACACTAGCCAGCCTTCGCCTCACCACAACCACACCTTCAACCAACCCACTGCTTCTCCTCCCCCTACCAACTACCATTCAACTACTCATTCAGTTACCTCTAACCAAGTGACAACTGATATGGACAGATCTTCAACAGATGAGGCCCAGGCGACTGTGCCGAGATCGGAAACTGAAGCCAAAAACACATCCCCTTCATCCTCACTCACAACAACAGGAAGCGTCCAAACATCTTCATCGCCATCGATCTCCAAGACCTCAACACCCAGCACTACACCTCCACCAAATAAGGGCAGCTCCAAGGTTGTCCTTCTTGTGATTCTACTGATCATCTTTTTTGTGGCGGTGTTGGTGGGCTGCCTCCACAAGGTGATCAAGGACCGGCAATCCAACCAGGACACCTCCATCCCCAGACTCTTGCTGGGTGTGCGGGAGGGGCTGAGGGCCAGGATTGGACACCTGGAGGACCAGATGGGTTTTCGCCTCTGTCCGGGGGGGAAGAGAGGAGGGGAGGAGGAGGAAGAGGAGCAGGAGGAGGAGGAGGAGGAGGAGGAAGAGGAGGACAGGGTGCTGGCGATGAAGATGAGAAGGGGGGAGAGGTTGTGGTGCCCATAGAGAGCAGCAGTGCGAGGAGCACAGGGGGGGGACAGCAGGAGGAAGATGATGATTCCTCGGACGACTACTCCAGTATGGAAGGGGTTAACCTGAAGGAGAGATCGAATGCCAGACAGGAGGAAGAGGAGGAGGAGGAGGAGGAGACGGGGAAAGAGGGGGAGGACAAGAAGAGTGCAGGCGAGGGAGGCCAAAGTGGTGTGGAAGGAGAGAGCGATGGAAAGAAAGATGGTGGAGAGGGAACAGCGCTGGTCAGCTCTGGGAAGAGTGACGGAGAGGCAGATTTGTGTGACGTTACCGTCCTCTAGAGGGAAGAGCAGAAATGTGATGACAGAGCAGGAAGAGTTGGCAGGATGTTGAAATAGATGCTTTGTTCATGAGGGAGATTTGAGAGGTAACACAGGGTAAATAACACCCCATTGATGGTCCATTTTTTGTTGAAAAGAATATAATTGTGTTGAACTTGATACCTGAGTTTTTGTTTATTCCAAGTCATTTTGTAAAGCCAAATGTTGGCAGTGTTTACGTTTTTATATCTTCTGTGACATGTACTAGTTTCAGTTTGTGTGCTTTGAACTGACATTCCAATAAAAAACTGACTTATCCTCACCATGCATCTCACTTGTCATTCATTGAAGAAGAGATGAGGTGAATTCATGACGTCCAACTGAGCTCCAGCCATCTTTGCACTTTGGTTGCACTTTGGAAAGTATTCAGCTATGCATTAGCAATGCTTCCACGCTAAGAAAAGGCACCACCAGAGACATAAACTCGTCATGCAACAAGCTCCGTCAACAATTCATTTGTCTTTATTCTTCACACATTCACCAGTTAGCCAGAGAAAGAAAAAATATATATGACAAAAAAAAAAATTCATAAAATATTCAGAAATACTCATAAAACCGCCAGCTGCACAATCCACTAAATACTATTCACTTAATTGAAATTTTTAGAATATACATTTGCAAATTTTATTTCCATCACCTCTTCCCAAAATATATATATTTATATCTTCAATCTGTAAAGCTGAAATACATGATGTGGTAACACTTCAGATTGCAGCTCTTTTACTTCCATTATAAGTGTAAATACATAAAACTAAATACAATTTGGCATGGCTGATTCGGTCGCCTCTGACAGCATATTAAATCATATGACTGTTGCATCTGGTTGGACTTGAGCCAACTAAACTATTGCAAAAGTTGAACATAATTTGTGACTGCGTAACTTAAGTGTCATTTCAGAAACGAGCTACAAGTTGAAGTGTTACCCATTTCCCAAGGCATGATACAAAGTACTGATGAAGCATACAGGTTGTTTGTTCACATTTCAGACTGGACATCCAGACCCAAACACAACAAAACAGTGGCTGCTTAGCTTTTGAATCCTTGAAAACTAAGAGGGTTTGATTTTACTCATCTCACATGACATCCTGGTCAAATAAGAGATCAATTTTAAGGTGGTTTAACTATGTTGTTAGATATAAAAAAAAAAATTGAAACCGCATTCAGTGACATTTTTCAGTGACAACTTGAAAACGACAACAATGTTTGGTATAAACCGATCCACACAGATGAGATGATGCAGAAGGGAATGAAGAAGGTAGAAGACATGGATTTGACTGTATCGATGTGATTTGTAATGAATGGGAATTTGGTGTATAAAAAAATAAACAGCTCCATGGAAAGGATAATACCTGGTAAAAATACATTCTTTTCTTCTCCTATAAAGGCCTTGATACACAGGCAACAGGCTGAAGCAATGCAGATGGACAGTTATAAAGGAAATGATCAGCTTTGTAGACCACCGTCTTATTCATATTAATCCTGTTATACTCGTCCATCTCAATAACCTCAGAGGTTGTCCACATGTCATTAAATAAGTGGTAGTGATTTGAGACTGTACAGGAAGGTGATAGGTAATTTCACCAAGAATTGAGCCAACATTTTTGTTCTACCTACTTCCTTGGTTATATTAATCTTTGCAAACCTACTCCCTGTTAAAGATTAATACTTTTTAATCTCTACTGCCTCAAAGAGTTGCCTGTGTCTCACTGTCTTGAAGGAATACTCCAACGTTCTGGGTAATATCCCCTTTTGCCAACTTACCTAGACCGAGACAAGATGTTTGATACCGTTTTTACCTCTGTATGTCCACTGGTTCAGTTCCTATGGGTAGCATTTGGTGTTAGCTTAGCATAAAGACTTGAAGTCTACAGGAGTCATTAGCCTAGCTCCATCAAAGTGAAAATAAACCTTACAGCAACTCTGAAGCGGTCTTATTTAGACAATGTATCATGTATTTTAGGAGAAGTTGGATGAAGTTAGATGGTAGGAACTATAACAGATGAAGACATATGTTCAGCAGTTATAGTTCCTACCATCTAACTTCTTCTAAGACGTCCCTCATTAAAAAAATAAAATCCAAGATGTGTATTTCAAATACACATGATACACTGTGTAAGTAAGATAACATCAGAGTTGTGGTACGTTTTTTTTTTTTTTTTGCACTTTTACAGGGCTAGGCTAATAACTCCTGTAGACTTCAAGTCTTTATGCTAAGCTAACATGAAATGCTATCCATAGGAAAAGAACCAGAGGAGGTACAGAGGTGAAAATGGTTTCAAACATCTTGTCTAAGTCTGGTTAAGTCAGAGAAAGGCTATTTTGCCCAAAAGGTCGGAGTATTACTTTAAGCCTCATACAAGCTTGATTGTGTGTTCACAGTAAAAATACAAGATCACGTAAAGAGGGCTAGGATTAGGTTCAGTTCACCTCAACAGGTCACTCAACCCACAGGATTCATTTATACTTAAAATTGAAAAGTCAAAAGAGTTCAGGCATTGGGAGATTCTCATAACCAATCAGCAATCCCTTTTGAAATGCATGTATTGAAAATGACCCCTGTAGTCCCACCCACATGCAGAGCTCAGTCAGGTCATATTTCAGCTGTGATGGATCTCAGGGCTTCATTGATCATGCCTGCAGCAAGTAAACCCAGCGATGAGACCCCTACCAAGTAAATGCACCATCTGTCTCAATAAAATTAAACACTCCACATAGCTTGGGTGTTTTTGCACATTTTTCAAGCACTATTTGACCTAGGTTTAACGTGTAAAAATACGTTTCATGACCCCAAAATACTTTTTTTTTCTGTTTCTACAAAAGGTTATCTTATGTTTCCTGGGAGTGCCTGTTTTAAACAGCGGCTCACACATAAAGAAGTAGAAAAAAATTACAATAATGTATCTGGATGTGTGTGAGGATTTTGTGTAGATGATTGCATGTTAACACTTCTATTCCTATTGTCAGCAGTACAGGGGAGGGATAAACGGAGATGACATCCTCCTTGTTCACCCAAACCTTTAAATAGATCCCTCTCACTCATCAGAATGGATAAAACCAGACGATTAACTTATCAACCTTTTTTTGTTTTTTGTTTTTTTAGTTATGAGCAGTGTAAAATGCTTTGGCAGTAGACATGCAGATTCTTTGTTCCTTCTTACAGAAAACTCAGAAACACCAACGAAATAAAACATTCACCATATTTTCAGATTGAAATGCACTTTACAGTTCCCACCGTCCGTTCTTAAAAACATCCTGTATCATATGTGAGACAATGCATTGTCTTCCTATGTCACCCTGTGTCAAATGAAATAATCCTACACCTTTTTTTTAGGCTGTGGCGCTAAAAGAAACCTGATAACCTCAGGATCAAAGGTCAGTTCCACATTTTTCCCTTATTGGAAAAGAAGTGCTGTGAGGAAATGATCATCAGCACACCGATGAAACATCAGCTGTCGATGTCCAAACACATAAGAACACTTTAGATCACAGCCTACCTATTCTACATTAATACTACAGTGTTACAGACAAAATCAAACTAGATTTGTTACCAACAGGCCCATCATCCACCTGACCTGAAGTGCTCATGTCAGACTCAGTGGTTATGGTTTATAAACCAAAACCCTGTAACCATCTGCCCTCTTTCTAGCCCTATTTATAGTTTCATTAAGTCATTGTTTCCCATAGCCGTTGTCAAATAGCACCAAAATGACAGAAATGAGAGGACTGTAAATTAAAGGCTTGTTACCATCTAAGACAAAAATTAAGACTGAGGTAATCCAAAAAAGGCCTCAGCAAAGTCAAAGCATGGAAATTTCACCACAATGCTATAAATCTGGATGAAATGGTCCACCTGCAGACTAAACATGATGGAAGTGCTGGGACAGTGAGCAGAAAGTAGCTTTTTTTATGTTGACTCATCTGCACTCAATACTCAAAGAAAAAAAGGACAGCCTGCCGGTTCTCAGAGTGAAACCATGCTAAAACAATACCAGCAGAAACAAACACGCTGACCCCCCTACTCTTCATCTGCGTTGGCCTTTCTGCTTCTTGTTCCTTGCGGGCGTCCTGATTGGCTGACTGGCGGCTCCGTTTTCCAGCGGCGTGGGAGCCGGAGCCGCCGGAGGGGAGGTGGGGGAGAGGATGTCCGGCTCTCCGTCGATGCTGGACTTGAAGGGTCCCGCCGGGGAAAACTTCAGGGGACTGGTGGATGAAAGCATGAAAGACGGGCAGTAGAGAAGTGGAGGATGAGAAAGAAAGGCAAGGGAACAGTTATGTTTAACATAAAGAGAACTTGAGAAGAGTGCATCTATGGCACTGCACAGTTTTGCCAGGGAGCATAAGCACACCTGAAAATAAAAAATTTAGAAAATGTAAGAAATTTTAAGAACCACCGTGGAATGTAATTGTAAAATAGCACTACAAGTTCATCCCTTTTCCAGTTTTGTAGGTTATGTAAGTGAGATTCTTTGGGAGGACAAGCTAATAAAATGGCAGCTCTGTATTTTACATGTATAAAGTTTAGTTAAACTAATTAAATGAATGTTAAAGTAAAGTTAAATTAATGTCTCAAGGGATCTGAAGTAAGAGAACAAAGGTTTTATGGTCAAGGACAAAGCTGCAACCCTGACACCTGTTAAGAGCTTCTTCAACACCTGTGTGTGTGTGTGTGTGTGTGTGTTACCTGATGGGGGTGCGAGGGCTGCTGTTGTGTCTTCGTACAGGTCGTGTTCGGGGCTCGAATGAGAAACCTTCCTTCAGGCTCTCCAGGACAGATGGAGCCACGTAGGTGAAACCCTGAGAGGACATCAACAAGTCTTTCAGTGTCATGATGTCACAGGGTTTGTCGTTCAGATTATTCATTTTTTTAAACCACAAAGGGAAGGGGGAAGGGTAGACTGAATTTACTCTGGGTTTTTATTCTTGAAGGGCATACTGAAAGCTGAGATGACAGCATTTGTTGTTATTGCAAAGTCCATGTGGAGCCAAATGAAAGGCCGCATGTTCTTCAATCAGGGAAAAGTCTGACATGTGAAGTCGCTCGGTCCATATCTCCAATCAGAATTAACTAATTTGCTCCATCCTTTGCTGTTCTACTCTGTCTATAATCTGAGGCAGAATTTCCTTTAGAAGTACTGATCTAAATCAAAATTTTTTCCGCCACTGTGGCTTGTAGAGCCTGCAACCTTTTAAGAAAGCAACAACAAACTCTCACAGCAAAGGCGTGCTCCGCACTGTGGCTGAGTGACGTGTCGTCGGGACTGTCCACCGGGGTCTGCCTGGTAAACCTGGTGTCAAACTGGCTGACGTCTTCTTCTGACTGCTACAGAAACCGACAAAAAAAAAGGAGGAGGAAGCATGAGAGGTAAAACAGAGAGAGGGGAGGGTGATGGGGGGCAAAGTGGGAACCAGATGACGACTTGATGCCTTACCAGCTGTGGCTTGTAGGGCGGCTCCACTCTCTTGTTGAGCAGGTCGTCCCAGTTGATGTGCCTGAAGAACGGATGTTTCTGCAGAGAGGAGGGAGAGCTGCTGGGAGCCGTATTCTCTATGTATTCAGTCCAAGCACGTCTGGAGTGGTTTATTTGAACTCCGGAGCATTTATTTTTGTTTTCAATTCGGCTGTGAACAATTCTATTTGAACTTGGGTGGCAAAATGACAATAATGAGATTTTTTTGTTTTTCTGTACAGATATTTATACTTTTGAGATAGGAATATACTTTGCAATCATTTTTACTGTCTGAATATATATTGCTTTATTATGTACTCAACCTACCATTGCTGAAAGAGGTGAAAATATTCAATAAAAACTCAAAAAAGGACAATTATATCCCAAAGCCGAGCCTGACAAAAATGAAGTGCACATCACAGTCTGGAGTGATGCTCATATTCAGTGATTACTTCACCTGCTCTTAACTACAGCAAGAGCAAAGACAAGTGCATCATGAAGAATAATAATAATAACTCCAATCTGGCAGGATGACAGATTACCTAAATTATGAGAAATATTTCAATGCACAGTTAAAACTTGAGTGGGCATTCCAGTGATAATTAAGAGAATTAAGACCTGCTTGTTTGCACATTGCAGTTGTGACTCTGACTTTGACAGCATGTAGAGAAAAATAATAAATAGATGCACTCAATTTGGTGTTTGCCTGGTTTTTATATTGGTGGGCGTAGGTGCGGTAAATCACTGAGGTCAAGTTTACACTGTCAGCCAGTTTAGAAATGAAGTGATATCAGGTTCCACATGAAAGAAAATATGTCACAGAGCAATAAGGAAGCAGCTGTTTTGCTAATAACTGCCAGTGAAATAGTGCAGTGTGGTGATTCAAAACCCCAAACACTGCCATTGTTTACTGTTAAGTATCTTAATCCACCGGTAAAATCGAGCACAGTGTCTGTGTCTGTATGTGGGTGTAAGAGAGGAAACCGTCCATACATTTCGTTCACAGGGCACTATTATACTTTATTTGTTAATCATATTTACAATTTCAACAATGTAAACTGTAAACGCTGCTGTCAGCTGTGTGTTTTGTGTTGATCTTTCTGGGACACATCTGCAGGTGAAGCTGTCTCTTCTAAGGGGGTGAAGAGGCGCATGGGGTGATTTGGACATTTAAATGCTACCTGTCCAGTATGTCAATGGGCACATTTGGTATTCAAATAGAGTGCACCCAAATGGCATCATCTAAATAAGACTGGGCAGCAAAACACCAATCAACAAGCTGCATATGAGGTTGTTTTTTTTGTTGTTGTTGTTTTTTGTGTCAAAAGCTCTGGTGCACTTCTAATTTGGCAGGCCGACCCTAAAACCACATTAAATACAACCAAGTAAATTTTTCCATTATGGTTCAGCCCCCCTCCCCTTCTAGGTGTAATCACATCTTAAAATACACTCTTACATGAGAATTTCTCTTCCCTCAGAGACATACGTCACTTCCTCATATTCACTTCCTTAAAACTGAAAATAAACACCTTTTCTCTCATACCCAGCCACCAGAATTCTCACAAACCAAGTTTGACAAGTTTGTTACTGTCTGATTTGTTTTATGTCAGACTGTTTGGTTTGTTTTATTTCTGTTCCTCATGTGGACTGGAGACACAATACTTTTGTATTTTTGTTTTTTAGAAATGCAGCTCTGAACACCTCTGTTGGGGATGGACTGAACTTCGGAGCATCTCGGCTGCATTTGGACCTGGATTTTATGCAATTCTGTCATATGCAATTAGAATATGACCACTTAGGATGCATGTTAATAACAGGCAGAAAGGGGACCATATTTAGTGTCTACACATTAGGTTACCTGGATGTCAGCACAGTCTGCTTTACTACAGCCAAGTCTCTGGGCCGGACTCTTCTTCAGCAGCTGAAAAGAAGAGAGAAAAACAGTGATGAAAGACACAGGGAGCGGTAACTGTTAGATATTGATGACTGTGTGCTACTGCACAGTGCATGTTTTCAAAGCAAATCAATAATAGTTATTATAATGATTTTCTGATATTGTATGGTTCATGTTTTCAAACCAAATACAGTATTTTATCATTCCAATAAGATTTGAAAGTATGAGGTATCCTTTTCAGTAGTTTGATGAGCAACTTAAAAAGAAAAACTGAGAGACAAACAGACAAAAAAAGAAGAGAAGCAGAGTGGAGTGGAGAAGGGGAGAGAAAGAATGGAAGACAGAGCGGGAGATAAAAAATTTATCTGTACATGCCACTGAAACTCAATCTGAGTACTACTGCTAGAACCGCTAGAAAGAAAGAGAAAAGACTCACAGTCAGCGTTATTCACTTATGTAGAAGTGCGTAGTCGTGTGTGTGTGTGGGTGTGTGTGTGTGTGTGTGTGTGTATTGTACCTTTTTGATGAGGTCCCGGGCGTCGATGGTCAGGTACGGGGGCAGGCTGAGTTTACACTTGAGGATCTTATCGATGGTCTTCTTTCTGTTCTCAGCTGTGAAAGGAGGCTGGCGGGGAACAGAAAGAAGAAATCAACAGGAATCAAAACCTCCAAAACCTCTGAGCTTCCCTGTTCGTTAAGTCCTGGTCAAACTCCACAGGGCACTGTTCAGAGGAACGGACTGATCCTGACTTTAGAAGGTGACCCCTGGAAGCAGAGTAATAAAACTCTGACGAAGCAATTTTAGTTTTGAAATTTTCGACCGACAGACCCAACATTTCTAACAGACACACATGCAACGCTGGATTCCTCTTACCAAATAAGACATAATGCACCAAACCAGTAATCATATTGTGCATCAACAGTCCCAGCCCACCCTCTCTCTGTGCTGCTGGCCATCCCTCAGTTCACCTTCTTCCTTCTTTTCTACCCTTCCTCCCTCTATCTCTGTCAGGGTTTCTGCAGGTTTCAAAATTTTCAAAATTAAATCTAAAAAGTTTTCTTTTTGAGACCTTTTAAAGACCATTCTGAATGCAATTTAAGACCTATTTCACGTAAAACCATAAAGGATACCTGCCCAGAGGGCGCTTACTGGCATTGTGGGAGTCAGCGTTGTTTTTTTTCCACAAAACTTTTACTATTAAACTATTAAAGTAACGTTAACTTCATAATCCCATCAATTTTTAAGACCTTTCAAAACCTTATCTAAGACATTTTTAGGCCTACAATTCACATCACTGGATTTTGGACTTTTTAAGGACCTGCAGAAACCCTGTCTGTCCATCAAGCTCTCTCTCTCGTTCTCTCACCGATCCGGTCATCATATCGTACATCAGGGCTCCCAGGCTCCACCAGTCCACTGCTCGGTTGTGACCCGATCTAGTCAGGATCTCTGGGGCCCTGAAAGTCAGACAGTCATTTAAATAAGTCAGTGACAAAAAAAGACAGAGAGGACTGAAAAATAGTAGGGAACGGGGGGAGGGAATCAATGAAAAAGGTGGGTATGGCAATAGTAACCTGCCAAAATAAGTTGTACTATAAGATGCAAAGGGTTGCAACATGACCTGTAAACTTGTAAGATCCATACTTTGATGTGCTGAATTGAAAAACAAAAAAAAAGCAATAGCTTGTGGTGTGACTTTCAGTGGAAAATCACAACCAAAACTGCTGGAAATATTTTTTTATAATTCACAAAAGCAATAGTAATCATGATAATAATAATAATAATAATAATAATAATAAATATTTCTTATCATAG
>OMLF01048926.1:0-14215 GCA_900302615.1 Holocentrus rufus | reverse complement strand
TTATTTCTGTTTATCTTACTCCTATCTTGCTGTTTTTCTTTTATCATTTTAATCTTGCCTCGTGCTTCTTCAGTTTTATTGTTGTATTGTAGAGAGTATTACAGTGTTTACTCAGTTTTATTATGTTTCTGTTTTATTGTGTGAAGCACTTTGTGCTACATTTGTTTGTATGACAAGTGCTATACAAATGAAGTCTGACTGATTGATTGACTGATTGGTTGATTGGTTGGTAGATTGATTGATTGATTGATTGATTGATTGATTGATTGATTGAAATGGCCATGCAAAAACCTTTATTAATACAAGTTTTAAAAGACTTTACAGAGAGTAAGATGTCCCTTCAAGCATTCATTCATTGGGAAGCTCTAGATAAAAAGTTTATGTGGTATATTATGTGGTTAAGACACGCTATGTGGTGATCTATATAAGAGTTCTATAAATTAACTGGACCTAATCACTGCCCACAATGGCTTTGTTCCAGTATGACATTTCTGCAGGACACTTGTCTAAAACAGGATCTCTAAATCTCACGTCAGAGTAACTGCCAATGCAACTGAATAACATCACCTTTTTTTTTTTTTTGTAAAAGTAAACTGCTTTACTTTTACAAAAAAACAAACAAAAAAAAAACAAACATGCTTCTTACTAAATACTTCTTTGGACAAGCCCACTACGAGCATCAAATCCTAACTACTTCATGAGCATGAACTGAGATTCTACACTGTGAGGCAGCGTTCTACATAACTTATCATGTCTTTTTTTAGATAGTGACGTGAGAAGACAGCTGTCCATCTCCTGGAATATCATCAGGCTGCCTCAATAAAGACATATTTTACAGCTTTATGAACACCCATTAGCATATCCAGAGGATTAGAAGGCATTAATGTATGCACATACTGCAGCCAAAGTCATTATTAAAAGTGGACAGTTGTGTAAGATCAGTGTGCTAATTAATCGGGTGTCTAAATGGAGTCAATTTTTCATATTTTGTTGTTTACAATTCTGGAATACTGTGGCCTTTTTGATTTGATATCTCATAAGTCAGTACACAAAATCTTGACTAAACTGCTGTGAGCTTATGAACAATGCAACCCCATTCTCATGCTGTGATAAATCATTCCTATTTGCCCGTTGTACTTGAAAGTAGCGGACTTCTCTCATTTTACATATTTTTCTTAAATGTGGCTGTGATGTTATTGTCTCTAATCTCTTCTCATTCTTACTCAGAAACCCAACACAATGATGCACAACTGCAATATGTTGTCATTATATAACTTATTTGTTGGTGCCATCTTTACTTTATAACAATATTTAATGACTACTGAAACCAAACATAGACTATGACCTCAGACCTGACATGAAATGCTAGTTTGTTTGATCAAACCATCCCTCTGCCCGCTGACCCCTGACCCTTGAAGGATACTTCCACTCCACAATGCTGATGCAGGCCTTGCGGAAGGGGTTCTTCAGTGTCAAGAAGAAGAGGGAACGTGCTGGCCGAGGGTTGCCGCCTGTGGCCATGAGCTTCTTCAACTTCTCCTTCTGCTTCCTCTTCAGAGTTTCCTCATCCATAATGTAGGATGACATCGGAGGGTTGTTGCTGTCGGCCATGGTGGCTCCAGTGAGAGTATGTGGACCAAAGAGATTACTTAGATGGTGGCTTGAGCAGAAGTAAATATTCCAATAAGTCTGTTCAAGGTTGTTTCAAAATGTGGCAGTCCTTCTCTTTTCAGTTGTGGGTTAGCCTACTCAGTGGTCATTACGCTTAATTTAAACTCCATGTTCCCATCTTCTCTCCCACTAAGTTATTCTCTGACTGATGGTCTGACTGAGCTCTCTCTTTCTCTGCCTGTCGTTCTCTCACTGTCCCCCTTTCCATGGTGACAGGTGTCCCCTCCACTTGTATGGTATTAGCTTACTGAACAGCTGGTTGGTCAAGAGAGCAAATATAGACAATGAGTGTGGCTCTAACAGGGAGGGGCAACAAAAGGGGACATGGGCACAGATATAGTCCAGGTTCAGGGGAATGCGTAGAGGTGAGAGCGTCACACACTTATGGACAAAATAATGGAAACACCTAGCAATGAATGAATATCAAATGTCTAATGAGGACAAGGTCACAGCTCAAAGGTATGGTCCAGCAATTTGGGCAAAATACCCCTTTTCCAGCTCTCCCAGACTGACACAATTTTCAGCTCTGTACGTCCAGCAGTTCAAAGTTCCGATAGTTAGCATTTCATGTTAGCTTAGCATAAACTGATCAACACATATTTTCAGCAGTTATAATTCCTACCATCTAACTTCCTAAAATGACCCAATTTCCTTTTTATCTATTCCAAGACCTGTATTTCAAATACTTATGATCCACTGTGTAAATAAGACAATAGGTTTAGTTTTTCACTTTGACGGAGCTAGGCTACTGACTCCAGTGGACTTCAAGTGTTTATGCTAAGCTAACATGAAAATGCTACCCATAGGAACCAAACCAGTGGACATACAATTTTTTTTTTAAGTTAGATGGTAGAAACTGAGCGGTTACAGTTCCTACCATCTTACTTCTCCTAAAACAACTCTCTTTTTTTTCCAAGGAGTGTATTTCAAATACATATAATACAGTACATTGTGTAAATAAGCCAGCTTCGGAGATGCTGTAAGGTTTATTTTTTTACAAGACTGATGACTCCTGTAGACTTCAAGTCACCATGCTAAGCTAACACAAAATGCTACCCACTGGAACTGAACCAGTGGACGTACAGAGGTGAAAATGGTATCGGAAAAAAGGGTATTTTATTTGATTGATATAGCAGTGGTAGCAGCCCAGGTGTCCAGATCCTGTAAAATGGTGTCATATCTATCATAGCATCTTCCCCCCAAAAAGGACCCCATAGGCTGTTTGTTCCAACACTATAATACAACTCACAGGAGTGTTTCCTAAATTAGTGCCCCTACTGGAGGTAAGTGACATAACAGAATGAGCAACAACGTCCAGGTGGGGAGGAGATTGGGGTGTTGGATGGGCCAACAAAACACTGTTTCAGTTTCTGTGTGTTTCGATTTCGTTTCTGCGTGTTTATTATGGTGACCATGACGATGACTTTCCTTACCCTAACCTGACCTTAACCTGAACCTAAACTTTTCCTAAACGTAGCCAAACTGTGACCGTTTGGAGTGTTGTCTGCTATGGCCTTAACAAACAGTCCTGTGGGTTGTATTCTGTGAGCGCAGCAACAATCGACCTATGCGGTTGTACGGGAGGATGTGTTGGACCTATCTATATGGAGGAAAAAGACCAGATGGCATTTTCCTCAGGGCTCCAGGCTACACATTTTTGTCCACTGGCCTGAGGTATTCTGGTTGACTAAGCCTGATATCCAGAGTATTATCAATGCTGAAAATCAACTCTCCCTGTCACAGTTTATTGTATGCAGCTGTAGATTTAATTTTGCTGTTGCTAAGTCTTAACTCTTTTGTATATCTTGTGCCATGTTCCAGAGATCTCCTGCCCTTGGTGGACTTCCAGTTCCTCCATCCTTTCTCAAACTGTGTGGTACTAATAAGAAATCATTTTAAAAAATGAAGAGCACTGTTAGTAATTTAGCAAATGGGCAGCAGGCCAACAAATTTTATGACCAGTCACAGCGCTAGTAGGCATAACTTGCCCATGATAATGCATGATGCATCGTTTGATAACTTGTGTGAACTTGACAATACAAACATCCCAACAGAGGAATGAATGTCAGGGGAGAACAAGGCCAACAGCTGTAATGCCCTGTCTGCAGTCTCATACAAAGAACAGCATACTCTATATGTTTACTATCGTTCAATGTACTTTTGTGTGTGAATAAACAGTATGTAACTTTACAGACACACTGACTGTCATTATTAGCCAGGTCACTTCCAATTAACCCCTTGCTAGTTGAAGATGTGTAACCATGGTAACCTGTGCTGACCACAACCAGCATCTGAACTGACTGACAGCAAGCAAAACATAATGTAGCTCTTGAGTTTTTGGCTTTTGTTCACTTCAGTGGGAGTACTGTGGGTGTTTGAAAATGTGAGCTGCAGGCAAACTTGTTCCGTTGCTCACAGGAATCTTCGTCAACAGTTAATCTTTAAAGGAATATTCTGTTCAATACCATTTTCCCATCTGTACGTCCACTGCTTTGGTTCCTATGGGTAGTATTTTGTGTTAACTTAGAATAAAGACTTGAAGTCTACAGGGGTCATTAGCCTAGCTCCATCAAAGTAAAAACCTTACAGCAACTCCAAAGCCGTCTTATTTACACAATGTATCGTGTATTTGAAATACATGTCTTGGAATTTAAGTGTGTAGTTTTAGGAGAACTTAAATGGTAGGAATTATAGATGGTAGAAACTACCATTAAAACAAATTCACTGAAACATTTGGACAAGTTTAATATTAATCTATAACTACTGCTAATACAGCAACTACAAACAACAAAACACACAAGGAAAGAAGACTGTTGTTAGAAACATATTTTGAGCATGAAGATATGAATCCGTATTTAACTGAGCTGTGTGTCTGCGTGTTTTAAGGCCTTATTTTAGCATGGGTGGAAGAGTCAGGCATGTATAAGTTTACAGCTCAGAGAAGAATGCGTAGGACAGCAACGAGACACCAAATGGGATACTTCTGAAGCGGACAACATGGCTAGAGTGCACAGTCGGCGACACATGGTTTCCAGACTTCAGCAGTTTCCCAACAGAGACATCACTGAAGCTTCAGCAAGTTCATGGACACATTTGGCAATATTCCAGAAGGAGGAGTCTGTACTGTAGTGTCTCAGTGAGGAAGGGAAAACATTGGACTGGTCAACACGGGTTTTCCATGTCTTTGAAGGCTCTGAACATAAGGATCTTTTGCTTAGAATCTTTCTGCTATCATGCCATTATGTATACATGATCTGTTTAAACTGATGTATGTGTAATCAGATGGCCCCTGGGTGTGTGTGTGTGTGTGTGTGTGTGTGTGTGTGTGTGTGTGTGTGTTTGTGTGGGTGTGTCTCCATTCCAGGTTGCCTTAACATCAGATGAGTGCCACCTGTGCCGGCTTGAATCAGCTATAAAAGCAGAGTAGCTGCACAGTTCACTCTCTCTCCTCCTTGGTGCTTGATGTGTTAATAAATAATTTGCACTCATGTCATGTGTGGTCTCCCTCACTTGTTATGTCCTAGAGCCAGGTCATGACAGTAACTTGAATCTTGCTGTATTCCATTATCATTTAAATGGATTAAAGTGTTGAAGGAATGCTCCAATATTTTGGGGAAAATACCCTTTTTCTGACTTACCCAGACTGAGAAGATGTTCGATACCATTTTTACCTCTGTGCATCCACTGGTTTGGTTCCTATGGGTAGCATTTAGTATGAAAGTGGGTAATGTCAATCTGCATTTCTACCGCTATCAAAAGGCGTCCCTCAAGGTTCAATCTTAGGACTGGTCCTTTTCAGAATTTATATCAGTGACATTGTCCAGACTATAATGTCCATTTGTATGTTGATGACACTATTTTATATTGTTGGACTGACTCCATACAATTGGCTGTTGACAATCTGCAATTTTCTTTTAATTTCCTCCTTTCCTTTTAATCATCCAATGCATGATGGGATAGGCTGCAGCACCCATGACCTTGACCAGAATAAGCAGGTAAAGATGATGAATGAATGAATGAATGTTTTCTTGTATTACCAATTACTGAACATATTTTGATAAACAAAACATTTTATTTTTTCTTCTTTAGCACCAACATACAAAGACAAATTCCTTGAATGTTTCCTAACCTACAATAGATCTGCGCCTGATCCTGAGGTACAATTTTTTCTCATATGTAACCTCAGTTCATACTTTCCCCCCAAGGACATGAGATGAAAACAACCAGAGTTTTCTTAAAGATAAAGTTTCTAATATTGGACATCCAACATCTGCTCTTACAAAATACAGTATGTTCTGGCACATGGTTCAACTCATTGGATATTACTGATGTTATTATCCTTCTTATGGCACATACTTGCAAAATAATATTTTTTGCACTGAATAATGAATGAACAGTTATCTTTCTCCAGGTCCAGGAGTCCAGGAATGAAAACCAAACAATACCAAACAGATACAGGAAGGATTTTAAGCATTTTGTTAGAGCTTTGTATCTAAACAAACTTTCTTGCAACTAGTAACTTCTACAGCAATGACTATGTCAGTACACTGGAAGTAAGCACCACAGATTTGAGATTCATCTTATACAACTAAAAATGGTTGGACATATTTTGTTCCCTCATAGATTTCTATTTAAATCATAAACATGCTCACTGAACTACAATAGGAGAGTAAAGCATGTGCATCTTAAAGGAATACTCCAACATTTTGGGCAAAATACCCTTTTCCCAACAAGATGTTTGATACCATTTTCATCTCCATACGTCCACTGGTTCGGTTCCTATAGGTAGCGTTTTGTGTTAGCTTAGCATAAAGACTTGAACTCTGCAGGAGTCATTAGCCTAGCTCTGTCAAAGTGAATAAATAAACTTTATAACAACTCTGACGCTGTCTTATCTACACAATGTAGCCGGTGTACCATTCCATACATGTCTTACAACCGCTCAACATAGATGGAAGGATACATGATTTCAGCAGTTACAGTTCCAACAATCTAACTTGTTGTGTATTTCAAATACACATAATACATCGTGTAAATAAGACAACCTCGGAGGTAGGCTAATGAACTCTGTAGACTTAAAGTCTTTATGCTAAGCCAACACAAAATGCTGTCCATTGCAACAGAACCAGTGGATGTACAGAAGTGAAAATGGTATTGAACATCTTCTCTGACTCTGGGTAAGTTGGAAAAACAGTATTTTGCCCCAAACATTGGCGTATTCCTTTAATCTTAAACAGAACAGAATGCAAAATATTTAATAAATGTAGAATCCACACCCTGAAAGCTGCTCTCAAGGTTTATATATTTATTAAGAGCTAGACACTGCTCAAACTTAATGAATACATACTGCTTGGGAGCAACTCTCATCATGTAGCTCTATTTGTGCTCCCAAAAAACTACCCCACCCATAAATTCTTCCTAACACCCAAAGCCCGCAGGCTCTTCACCATAGTCTGGTGAAGATGAATCGGGCGACTCTCCATCACTGTCTCCTGCATCCTCCAATCTATGGGTTGTAGCTCTGAGCACGTGGCTCACCTGGCTGTTCCCCTCAACCAAACTCTGCAAATATTTAATGTAGCGAATGGCTGCTCTTAGTGTTTCCACTTTGCTTAGCCGCTTGTCGCCAGTTCGTCCAGGAAGGTGGTCCCTCAGCTTGGCATAGCCCTGGTTCACACACTTCACTCTCTGGCGCTCCCGCTCATTGCGCTTCTGGATGAATGCTGGCTCAAAGGGACATTCATAGACACCAAACTGTCCATGGTGGAAAGGGGTCAGATAGGGAAGGAGGCTGGTGTTGTGGCCCCTGAAGGAGCTTTCATAGAGGCTGAGGCTAGCAGGATCCATATTGGAAGGGTAGAGGATAAAGGGCACTGTGTTGGTCACAGAATCCGATCCTAAGTGCTGGTGGTGAAAGTTGGTGTGATTCTCTGCATGACCACTGTGGACACTAGAGGGAGACCAGCTGTACCTCAGACTGCTGGCATGTCTAAAATAGGTGGGGCACTCTTCTACAATTGAATGGGAGAAGGTTGCACTCATTTTATAGAAAATGGGCTAAACTTTGCCAACTACTGATGTATTCTTTTCCTTTTACTTGAAAAATCCACTTGTTCAGCAGCAGTCTTCTAGGATGAAACAAGAAGTTTCATCATGAAACAGTCTGTCTTCTTGATGCTCTGTGGAATCATGAGACAGAATAAAGTTAGTGTTGTGTGATGAAAGATGATATGAGACAATTACAGAAGATTTACAAGATTAGACAGTTACACAACTCTTTGACACAAAGCCAGCTGGTAGGATAAGCATTATTTGCCATTGTACAGTTCAGCATCGGCTAAGCAGAGCCACATAATGCAATTAAAATTTTTGCTAATGCTGGAGTGTTTATGGTTGTGAGTATTTTGACACCACAAACACAGTCTTGTTTAGGGCCACCAAAAGCCTATTCCCGGCTCTGGCAGGTGTGCATTACTCAAACACACTGCCATTGCATGAACGCTTCATAACTCCAATTATAGTGATTTTCATGTTTTAACTTCAGTTGATCAGGATTATATGGTCTTCTATGGATTAAAAAAATTCTAAAACCCTTTGGTCTCATGAAATCCTTTCAAAGCCCATCGGATAAATGCATAAATACGTGGTCATGAAAAGAAGCTTGTTTTTCTTAGCTCCTGAAAATGTAACAATTGATCAGAGAGCAAAGATATAGATAGAGCTAAGAAATACAGAACTTGACACACTGACTGATTATGGATTGTAGCCAACACGGCAACCATGTAGCAGCTGATTTAGCTGATCTGATTTTCACCTGCAGTTCCAACACTCTTTATAGCACGTGGTAGCAGCACTATGAATTTCAGATCACTTCTACCTGTTCCTCATTTGCCTCTTCTTATTTGAATCATGTACTAAACCTCGACACCTCATTCTCACAGTCTCACCTGGAGAAGATTTATCATAATAGTGAAATTGAAACATGAGAAATAAAATGAAATGGTTATAGTGAAGTTGTAATTTTCCTCCAACATTAAGTGGGTTTTATCTGTCTCTCCTCCTTCAAAGAGATGGCATAACCAGCTCCTTCATACATGAAAAGGAATTCCCCCATTTACCCCGAGTGTAGAATTTCATAAAGTGGGCTAAATGCCAGATGAAAACATCAGGCCTTAGAAGAACAGAAGCCATGTTTTATTTTCATGATCTGTCTAGGACTTTGAAGTTGGTGCACTGCTTCAATATTAGCAATATTACTTTAATATCACCACACATATGCATTACTCTTAGGGGATATACAGCAATACTCTGAAGGGGTTACACTGAATGCTAAGTAATGAAAATAATAATAAAATAAATAAATAAATAGTGTTGTCTTCCCTGACTGGTCATTATCACTAAATGACACAGGTATTTCATTAAAATCATAACACATAGCCACATTTGTGGCTTAGCTGACATCTATGATCATGTCTCTGACCAACCAGCCAAATCCTGTTGTTGTCATGCTGTTCTGAGCTACGATTAATGAAAAGAACATTTTTAAAGGTTTGTCAAAAAATCTACAATGGCAGCTGAAAATTGATGGTGAATATTATAGATTCTTGGGGCAAAAATGTTGAATATGCCCCAGCACTCAGCTGTACCATGTTTTACATGTCTATATTGACACAGTAGGGCTGTTTGAATTTTTGGGCCAAATTGCTTTTCAAAAACTAACACAGGGCAGACCCAATTATTATACTTGCCAAATTTTGTATCCTTTGGATATGTTGTTCATGATAGTTTTACATGTTTTGAAATAATCAAAAGGGGGCTGAAAAATTCTGGCAGACATTAAGGGTCCTTGATAGATGCTTAGTATGCCCACATGCATATCTATACAAAGTTTGACAGGGCTGAACCTTAGACTTTCAGGGTTTGTTATAGCACCCCCTATTTTCTTGTATTTTCTACAAATCTTAACGTATCAACATCTTCAACATCACCTTTGAAATCAAAATGTGGCTTCTCAGATATCTTTGTGCCTTTCTGTTCAAAGTTTGACATCTCTATAACTTCTGGTGCAGTGGTGCTGAGCCTTAGATTTTGATTTATTATTATAGGCCCCCAACAGAGCAATCATTATCATCCTTTGTGTCCCAGTGACCAGAACTGTGGCAAAACGGAAAAAAGTTACCAATGTATGCATCAGTTACTTGTCTGAATACTACTACTACTACTTCTGCAAAAAAAATAAGAATAATGATTATTGTTATACTACTATGACTGCTACTACAACTATAAATACTAATAATAATAATAATTATTATTATTATTATTATTATTATTATTATGGTTGTTATTGTTGTTATTATTAGTAGTAGTAGTAGTACTAGTAGTAGCAGTATTGGTGAGGTCCAGGCACAATATGCTAATTTGTCCAAAGACCACCAGGAGGTGGGCCACCTGTTATTAGGGTTAATCCTAAAGGGAAAAAGGAAATGGATGTTTGCTTGAGTTTAAATCCAGCTCTTCAAATATTTGTCAATGGAGCACCTTAGGGAATGAATTGAGGTAAACAGAAATGAATTTGAGGTCTTTGAAATCAGTGTACAAGTATTTAATGAATGAGTATGAATGAATCAAAAAGTATGAAACTCTGCATATGCTTGCAGTTGCTTGCTCTATAAGCAGCATATACATTAAGTAATTGCAGATATGGATGAATGGACAGATGGATGGATGCCTGGTTGATGGATAAAGGGAAGAGAAATGGAGTATTACTAAGTGTATGACTATATGTAATGAGTCTAAACTTATTATTATTTAGTATTTGGTTTTCTGTAAATGGCCCTGGGATTTAAAATTTCTGTTGTTAAAAGTATTGTTCTGTGCACATATTAATCAAGCTGACCATGCCATTAGTAGTTTTATTCAGCTATGATGTTGAGCCAACATTAAGACTTTAAATTTCTCTGCACTACCACACCACCTGATACCAATACAGTAATATAGGATACATTTTGAAAATTTACAAAGCCTTTAATTTTAGAGGGGAAAAAAACATTTGTTACTCATTAAAGTCAATTTCTGGTCATTAAAGACCATGACTACAGATTAAGTGAGGCAAAGGTTCCCCAGAGATGGAGGGATATGCTGTGATTTTTCATGATTTTAAGTGTAATACCTAGAAATTTGCTTATTTTGTGATAAATACATCACTACCCACCCAAATGACCAGATTTAATGAGTCGATATGGATGTCAAAAGAGCAAGTAAACCAGATTTCATACAAATCCGTGCAGTCAATTATGAATAAACCTTTTGCATTTGTGGCAATCCCTAGTGGTGAAACTCAAAGCACTTGCATATGCTTAACGAATATTCCTCCATACGAATCTAAAATTTTCAGTTGATTTGATGAATGATCACTGAGGCATAGCCAATTTTGTGTTGAGACATGTTTCAATGAAATGCATAATGGTTAATAAAACTAATTGTGCCACTCACACTTGTAGTGGTCATAGTAACAGTAGAAGTAATAGAAGCACTTGTAATTGTAGTGGTCAATTACAGTAGTAACCATAAAACAGTAGCTCCATCAATAGAGGAAGTAATAGGAGTAGTTGCTGTGGGACTGAATAAAAGGCAATACTATTTTAAGAAATATTAGGATGCAGTAGTAGTAGTCCAGGTCGTAGTTAAATGTATTAGTAACATTTAGACTTTAAATAATAAACAACATAACACACAAACAAGTATAATTTGCATTTTATATGTGAAAAAACATTTGAATTTATTCAGGCCTTTGTTGCTGTTTATTGTAAATTAAATACATTTTATGATCTAGTGGAGTTTGATAGAAAAGCAAATAACCTGTGCATTGGTTTATTCATTCAACCAGAAACCTGGATATGTCCTTTTACTATTACTGTTGCTGCTTTTACCACTACTACCACTATTACTGCTACGAGTACCACTGCTTCTCTGCTACTATTATTACTACCGGTAGCTCTACTACCAGGACTGCTATGATTGCAGCTGCTACTACTACTACAACTACAACTACAACTACTGCTGCTACTACTGAGAATAATAATCACAATACAATACAGCATGCCTACATAAGTTAACATCTTTTACACCGTTTGTCTCACCTTCAAACCTTGAAGGTCTTCCTGGTGTTGAGGCAGGAAAGCCAGACTCTCTCTTTGCTCACGATGTTGGGGAGTCCTCAATTGCTGTGCATGTGTGTGTGTGTGTGTGTGTATGGATAGTGAAGAAGTAGGCAGGATGAAGACGAAAGCTTTTACCTGCTATTACTTGTGGATACTCCGCCTCCCAGGTGACAGATGGGATGTCAACAGCAGCATTTAGGCAACATGAAATACATGAATATACTCCATTGTCACAGGGAAACAAAACAGAACAGGTTTCTTATTTGATTATGATTATGAAAACTTTATGGCTTCTGCACTAAGTTATGAAAGAAATGAAACAAACACAGCATATATTATTTATTTGTGACTTTCCCAGACTATGGCATTGCAGTGGTGCTACAGTAAATAGTCACAAGTTTAGTTGAAATGATAGAGACAAGTTTTCAAAAGTGTTTTAACAGTTTTTAAATCGTTTTTTAAATGTAAAGAGGGTATCATTAGCAAGTCTACACGTCCTCTGATGTCAGTACTGTTTTAATAGCAAGGTCTTGGGCATGAAAGAGCTGCAGCTTACAATGACTGTTTGCTGCTTCCTCCTCTTAATCCTCCATTTCCAGATGAAAAGCATCTCCTGCTCTGAAGGACACACACCCTTCCTCTCTCAGCCTATTATCACACAACCTACTTTTACACATATCGACAACTGTTAAGCTGGGGTGTCTTTGCATTTTGCCTGTAACCTGAGATTCTCTCCGTAAATTATCACAGATAATAATCCAAAGCACTAATACTGCACTGAATTAGATAGTCACAGTTTAAAAACACTCTCCCATTAAGCCACTTTTCTTCCAGTTACGACAAATAGATTGCTTCAAGGACAGTTCTTGTTCTATCAAAACAGAAGAGTTTTAGGCTTGAACTGATTCCATCCCAGGGGATCAGTATACTAGAAGAAGTATACTAAAATTGAAATTATGTTCTTTCTCCTTATTATGCTAAAATCATGCTTATAGAGTGTACTATTTAGGTACAGTGTTCTTCAAATGGTGCTTAAACTGAAATTTAATATGAATTTATTTTGGGATACTTAGTTATATAAAAATGGAACAACAATCTTAAGTGTCATTTGTTCGTGCATTTGCTGTATTTCAAAAAGATAGACATTGTGTGAATAGGACACCTTCGGAGTTGCTGTAAGGTTTATTTTGCCCAAAATGTTGGAGTATTCATGGAGGTACATATTTAAGGACTGTATATTAAGCATTTCTAACGTGGCATATTTTGGATATCATAAGTACATGTAGCATATCTACAGTGTACATGAAATAACATGTTTTAAAAGCTCTCAGATCACTTTCTGTAGTGTAAAAAAGGACAGGACTCAGAGGTAATGGACTCAATTGCACGACTCGGACAGAGTGGAGATCAAAAAAATCCAAATATTTATTTGGGTCATTCCAAAAGCAGAGTGTAGCGTCTATTTACAACAGTATTAAACAGCCACACTGAACCACAGGGGTGCAAGGTTTCTCACAGTGAAGATCATGATGAAGTAATCCGTTTTAAGTCCATTTATTTCAAGCAAAAAATAGAATATTACATGTCCATGTCCACAGGTAGAAAATATGTGTGCTCCCACACCTGTAGCTCACTCAAAAAGCACATACCACATACCGTTTGTTTACAACTTTGTACCGCTACAGACTGTTGCCTTGTGAACACAAACGACCCAAATGAAATATGCAACAATTGTATCCATTTAGCCTCTGAATCGAAACAAAGCAAACGAGCCACAGGTGTGAATACAGCCTAAGACAGTCCAGGGTCAAAACCAGAAGAGTGTATGAAACAGCAGAGGTACAGAAGGGAAAAGGCAGAGGCTAGTCAAAACAGGCAGGAATCAAAAAACCACAAGGATCAAAAATACAAGAGAAAACGCTGGAAGTCTTGACATGAGGAACAAGACGAACTGGCACTAATAGAAGGGAGCACACAGGCTAAATACACGAGGGGAGACAAAGAGACACAGGTGAAACACATTAGGGCAGGGCAGGTAATCAAACTGGAGGGAAACTTGACAGGAAGTAATCTGAAATGAGAGGAGAGTAGACAAAATAAAACAGGAAATGCAGCACAGGAATGAGACACTTGACAAGACATGACTGTACCCTCCCCTCAAGGGATGGCACTTGACGGACCAGGAAGATCCGACTTACGCCGGTGAAAGTCACTAATAAGGTCGGGATCCAAGATCTCAAAGGACGAGGCCCATGACCTCTCCTCTGGGCTGTAACCCTCCCAATCCACTAGGTATTGATGGCCACGCCCCCTGCGGTGGACCGCCAGGAGCCACTTATAAGCCACTGTATGAGCTGGAGGCCCATCGATCATCTGGGGGGGAG